>OY796679.1:32117418-32122418 GCA_963680715.1 Tetragnatha montana
AAGGAAGGGTGGCCGAGGCCTGGTGGCGCAACGGTAGCGCGTCTGACTCCAGATCAGAAGGTTGCGTGTTCGAATCACGTCCGGGTCAAGCTTTTAAGAAGGGAAAATTATTTTTCTATCCATTTCAATGAAAAAATAATTTCTTCTTTAGTACACCCAGGGTCGTCGAGGCCTGGTGGCGCAACGGTAGCGCGTCTGACTCCAGATCAGAAGGTTGCGTGTTCGAATCACGTCCGGGTCAAGATTTTTTAGAATGAAAAATTATTTTTCTTTCCTTTTAAATGGAAAAATAATTTCTTCATTAGTACACCCAGGATCGTCGAGGCCTGGTGGCGCAACGGTAGCGCGTCTGACTCCAGATCAGAAGGTTGCGTGTTCGAATCACGTCCTGGTCAAGATTTTTAGAATGGAAAATTATTTTTCTTTCCTTTTAAATATAAAAATAATTTCTTCAATAGTAAAGGCAGGGTGTTCGAGGCCTGGTGGCGCAACGGTAGCGCGTCTGACTCCAGATCAGAAGGTTGCGTGTTCGAATCACGTCCGGGTCAAGATTTTTAGAATGGAAAATTATTTTTCTTTCATTTTAAAGGGAAAAATAATTTCTTTAGTAGTAAGGAAGGGTGGCCGAGGCCTGGTGGCGCAACGGTAGCGCGTCTGACTCCAGATCAGAAGGTTGCGTGTTCGAATCACCTCCGGGTCAAGATTTTTAGAATGAAAAATTATTTTTCTTTCCTTTTAAATGGAAAAATAATTTCTTCATTAGTACACCCAGGATCGTCGAGGCCTGGTGGCGCAACGGTAGGACGTCTGACTCCAGATCAAAAGGTTGCGTGTTCGAATCACGTCCGGGTCAAGCTTTTTAGAAAGGAAACTAATTTTTCTTTCATTTTAAAGGGAAAAATAATTTCTTTAGTAGTAAGGAAGGGTGGCCGAGCAACGGTAGCGCGTCTGACTCCAGATCAGAAGGTTGCGTGTTCGAATCACGTCCGGGTCAAGCTTTTTAGAAAGGAAAATAATTTTTCTTTCATTTTAAAGGGAAAAATAATTTCTTTAGTAGTAAGGAAGGGTGGTCGAGGCCTGGTGGCGCAACGGTAGCGCGTTTGACTCCAGATCAGAAGGTTGCGTGTTCGAATCACGTCCGGGTCAAGCTTTTAAGAAGGGAAAATTATTTTTCTATCCATTTCAATGGAAAAATAATTTCTTCTTTAGTACACCCAGGGTCGTCGAGGCCTGGTGGCGCAACGGTAGCGCGTCTGACTCCAGATCAGAAGGTTGCGTGTTCGAATCACGTCCGGGTCAAGATTTTTAGAATGAAAAATTATTTTTCTTTCCTTTTAAATGGAAAAATAATTTCTTCATTAGTACACCCAGGATCGTCGAGGACTGGTGGCGCAACGCTAGCGCGTCTGACTCCAGATCAGAAGGTTGCGTGTTCGAATCACGTCCTGGTCAAGATTTTTAGAATGGAAAATTATTTTTCTTTCCTTTTTAATATAAAAATAATTTCTTCAATAGTAAAGGCAGGCTGTTCGAGGCCTGGTGGCGCAACGGTAGCGCGTCTGACTCCAGATCAGAAGGTTGCGTGTTCGAATCACGTCCGGGTCAAGAATTTTAGAAAGGAAAATTATTTTTCTTTCCTTTTAAATGGAAAAATACTTTCTTCTTAAGTACACCCAGGATCGTCGAGGACTGGTGGCGCAACGGTAGCGCGTCTGACTCCAGATCAGAAGGTTGCGTGTTCGAATCACGTCCGGGTCAAGCTTTTTAGAAAGGAAAATAATTTTTCTTTCATTTTAAAGGGAAAAATAATTTCTTTAGTAGTAAGGAAGGGTGGCCGAGGCCTGGTGGCGCAACGGTAGCGCGTCTGACTCCAGATCAGAAGGTTGCGTGTTCGAATCACGTCCGGGTCAAGCTTTTTAGAAAGGAAAATAATTTTTCTTTCATTTTAAAGGGAAAAATAATTTCTTTAGTAGTAAGGAAGGGTGGCCGAGGCCTGGTGGCGCAACGGTAGCGCGTCTGACTCCAGATCAGAAGGTTGCGTGTTCGAATCACGTCCGGGTCAAGCTTTTAAGAAGGGAAAATTATTTTTCTATCCATTTCAATGAAAAAATAATTTCTTCTTTAGTACACCCAGGGTCGTCGAGGCCTGGTGGCCAGGGTTGGCTTGATTGGACCCAATTGGGTTGGACCCAATGGGTTTTTTCAAAAAAACCCATCTGAAAAAACCCTCATTTTGGACCCATTTTTGGGTTTTTTCAAGAAAAATCAAGATTTTGGCAGTTTTAATATTGAAGAAAAACATTTAACGAAATAACATACCCAGAGCTACAGTTGAGTGGGTTTTTCCAAAATTTAAACCATGTTTCAAAAATTATGGGAATTTTTTTTTCATTACTGAATGGGTTTTTTTCAAAATTTAGGACGTTTAAAGTTTAAACTTATAGTTAGTTATAAAAAATTAAGGAGACCTTTTTTTTAAATTTCACAGTGTTTTTTTTAAGTTAAATAGATTTCTTTTATATTGAATGGGTTTTTTCAAAGCTGAGGATATTTTTAAAATTTAAGTGGGTTTTTTCAAAGCTTAGGAAGTTTTTAAAATTTCAGTGGGTTTTTTCAAAGTTAGATAAATTGCTTTCAATATTGAATGGGTTTTTTCAAAGTTTAGGATATTTTTAAAATTTAAGTGGATTTTTTTTTCAAAGTAAATAGATTCTTTTATAATTCAGTGGGTTTTTTCATTATTGAATGTTTTCCCCAAAAAAATTAGGTGGATTTTAAAAATATGAGTGGGTTTTTTCAAAGTTAAATAGGTTCTTTCATGATTGAATATTTTTTTCTTGGTTTAGAATGTTTTCTTTTAATTAAGTGCTTTTAAAAATTAAACGGATTTTTCCCAAAATGAAGGAACGGTTTTATAGGATGAAATCCAAATTGCTTAATTATAAAGTACATTTTGTTGAGGTTTCCCTGAGAACATCAATGACACTGCGAGTAGTAATCCTTTTACTCTCATGTTATCAAAATAAAAATTATTTTCATTACTGAGAGAAAATATTCTGTTACAACCACACCTGCTGCATTGGCTGTGAGCTAAGGGTAGAGCGGTAGAGCGAGACGAGCACTTCTCAAGTTTCTCTTGATGTTGATAGCATTAGAGTAAAATAATAAAAAAATACATATAAGTCTTCTTGTGAGTAGTCTTCGGAACACCTGCTGTTTTCTCTAACAGCTTATTAAAATGCAATGTTAATGGTCGTCTTATACTGTATATTCCTCATATCAAAGATAGGTTATTGGATGATGCCAGCGAACTGCATAAATGACAATATTTTAGAACGGAAATGCCTTAATTAACCAACAAATTTCAGTTTGGGCCATCTGGATTGACAGCTGGAATGTTTCCATAACCTTTACCGAGCATTTCTATGTTCAACGGTTTGAGATGACGGAAATTTTGATTTTTATGCAGATGATTTTAGTAATGTTAGACAAGACATGTGTGATTTTTTTTTACTGTCAATTTCTTTTTTTCTTCTTTGTGACTGTAAATTAAATACTCAGCTCATTGAACTACCGATCAACCTTGATCTATTCTACTACTTCATTTTAAGGGAAAAAATACAAGCAGTTGTTAATCCATGAAACCTTTCTTTCAGTCTTAGTAAAAATATTAACAGCTTTTGGCGCCGTTCTTTCCCATTTGAAATGCGAACTGTGAAGACTTTCCATTCTTTTTTTACTCCCAATGATATAGATGGTGTTTGATTTTATCAAATAAATACCCATTAATTAATTTTTATCGTTATGTAATGATTAATGTTCTGAATGAAATTGAATTATTTTCTAACGTACCGTCAGAACACGAAAGGAAAATAAAAACTGTAAAATAGAGTCATTAAATCAAGGGTTACCGATATAAGGTTTATGAACCTCCTTTTACAAAAAAAAAACTCCTTGCAGCTAAAAATTAACATAACTAAATTAAAAAGAATTTTTGTCTGTTCTGTTTGGAGAAAAGCTTAAATATAAATTACTATAATTAGTAATTTATATTTTCAGAATTATTTTGAAAAGGAGTGGATGGTATAAAAATTGCGCGATCCAGAAAATCCAAAGTTTTGTTTTTCCAAGACTTTTTTAAAGATATCTCCCGAACTAATCGTCGCATCGCTTAATGCAAACTATATCCGTAAACTAGTCGTACTTATGTATTAGAAAACATGGTTTTTCAGAACCGGAAAATAATTTATTTTGGGCGGGAAAAATAAATTTCAAACGCCCCCTCCAAAATTAATGTCTTTTTGTAACGCACCTATAGGAGGCAAACATAGTGAAAAATCACGAAAGTGATATCAAAACTTTGGTAGAAATAAAAGAAATTCCCTTTCTTCTTTGTCTGCCCAACTTAGCCAAAAAGCAGAGTTATTCTCAACAAGAACCAGTAGGCTTCTTTTGTGTTTATAAATTCCTGGAAGACGTAAGAATCACCATGGCTACCAGAATTTCAGGAAAAAGCTTACCCTATTGGTCAAATACAATATAAAAATTTCAGAAAAAAATTACCTGAATAATTAATATCAGTTAACATGCTTTTATTAGACTTGTGTTTTTGACTCGATATCCAAACTTTTTTCAACAACTCGAATAACCCACTTAATATGCATGAAATGGCACGAAAATTTTTATGGATGTATATTTTTAAGTCCTCTTTAAGAATATGTCACCGAAAAAATTATTTAATTTAGATAAAGGGGTCTAAAATGAAAAATACGGACATATTACGCACGGCTATAGACCCCTTAATTATTCTTCAACCATCTTCAAATTCCATATTCTATAATATGAAAAGATATACTTAAAGAAAAAGGTCGTTGACCCGGTGAAAATCGTTTAAAGCTAACCATTATGCTACCTTTATGCTTAAAGCACCCAATGCGTAACCCCCCCCTAATACACAAGCGAGGTCAATAAAAGCCCTGCAGATCCCATACGGCATTCGA
>OY796679.1:32127418-32129918 GCA_963680715.1 Tetragnatha montana
TAAATATAAAAATAATTTCTTCAATAGTAAAGGCAGGGTGTTCGAGGCCTGGTGGCGCAACGGTAGCGCGTCTGACTCCAGATCAGAAGGTTGCGTGTTCGAATCACGTCCGGGTCAAGCTTTAAAGAAGGGAAAATTATTTTTCTATCCATTTCAATGGAAAAATAATTTCTTCTTTAGTACACCCAGGGTCGTCGAGGCCTGGTGGCGCAACGGTAGCGCGTCTGACTCCAGATCAGAAGGTTGCGTGTTCGAATCACGTCCGGGTCAAGATTTTTAGAATGAAAAATTATTTTTCTTTCCTTTTAAATGGAAAAATAATTTCTTCATTAGTACACCCAGGATCGTCGAGGACTGGTGGCGCAACGGTAGCGCGTCTGACTCCAGATCAGAAGGTTGCGTGTTCGAATCACGTCCTGGTCAAGATTTTTAGAATGGAAAATTATTTTTCTTTCCTTTTTAATATAAAAATAATTTCTTCAATAGTAAAGGCAGGCTGTTCGAGGCCTGGTGGCGCAACGGTAGCGCGTCTGACTCCAGATCAGAAGGTTGCGTGTTCGAATCACGTCCGGGTCAAGATTTTTAGAAAGGAAAATTATTTTTCTTTCCTTTTAAATGGAAAAATACTTTCTTCTTAAGTACACCCACGGTCGTCGAGGCCTGGTGGCGCAACGGTAGGACGTCTGACTCCAGATCAAAAGGTTGCGTGTTCGAATCACGTCCGGGTCAAGCTTTTTAGAAAAGAAAATAATTTTTCTTTCATTTTAAAGGGAAAAATAATTTCTTTAGTAGTAAGGAAGGGTGGCCGAGGCCTGGTGGCGCAACGGTAGCGCGTCTGACTCCAGATCAGAAGGTTGCGTGTTCGAATCACGTCCGGGTCAAGCTTTTTAGAAAGGAAAATAATTTTTCTTTCATTTTAAAGGGAAAAATAATTTCTTTAGTAGTAAGGAAGGGTGGCCGAGGCCTGGTGGCGCAACGGTAGCGCGTCTGACTCCAGATCAGAAGGTTGCGTGTTCGAATCACGTCCGGGTCAAGCTTTTAAGAAGGGAAAATTATTTTTCTATCCATTTCAATGGAAAAATAATTTCTTCTTTAGTACACCCAGGGTCGTCGAGGCCTGGTGGCGCAACGGTAGCGCGTCTGACTCCAGATCAGAAGGTTGCGTGTTCGAATCACGTCCGGGTCAAGATTTTTAGAATGAAAAATTATTTTTCTTTCCTTTTAAATGGAAAAATAATTTCTTCATTAGTACACCCAGGATCGTCGAGGCCTGGTGGCGCAACGGTAGCGCGTCTGACTCCAGATCAGAAGGTTGCGTGTTCGAATCACGTCCTGGTCAAGATTTTTAGAATGGAAAATTATTTTTCTTTCCTTTTAAATATAAAAATAATTTCTTCAATAGTAAAGGCAAGGTGTTCGAGGCCTGGTGGCGCAACGGTAGCGCGTCTGACTCCAGATCAGAAAGTTGCGTGTTCGAATCACGTCCGGGTCAAGATTTTTAGAATGGAAAATTATTTTTCTTTCCTTTTAAATGGAAAAATAATTTCTTCTTTAGTACACCCAGGGTCGTCGAGGCCTGGTGGCGCAACGGTAGCGCGTCTGACTCCAGATCAGAAGGTTGCGTGTTCGAATCACGTCCGGGTCAAGATTTTTAGAATGGAAAATTATTTTTCTTTCCTTTTAAATGGAAAAATAATTTCTTCATTAGTACACCCAGGATCGTCGAGGCCTGGTGGCGCAACGGTAGCACGTCTGACTCCCGATCAAGAGGTTGCGTGTTCGAATCAAGTCCGGGTCAAGCTTTTTAGAAAGGAAAATAATTTTTCTTTCATTTTAAAGGGAAAAATAATTTCTTTAGTAGTAAGGAAGGGTGGCCGAGGCCTGGTGGCGCAACGGTAGCGCGTCTGACTCCAGATTAGAAGGTTGCGTGTTCGAATCACGTCCGGGTCAAGCTTTTTAGAAAGGAAAATAAACTCCAGATCAGAAGGTTGCGTGTTCGAATCACGTCCGGGTCAAGCTTTTAAGAAGGGAAAATTATTTTTCTATCCATTTCAATGGAAAAATAATTTCTTCTTTAGTAAAATCAGGGTCGTCGAGGCCTGGTGGCGCAACGGTAGCGCGTCTGACTCCAGATCAGAAGGTTGCGTGTTCGAATCACGTCCGGGTCAAGCTTTTAAGAAGGGAAAATTATTTTTCTATCCATTTCAATGGAAAAATAATTTCTTCTTTAGTACACCCAGGGTCGTCGAGGCCTGGTGGCGCAACGGTAGCGCGTCTGACTCCAGATCAGAAGGTTGCGTGTTCGAATCACGTCCGGGTCAAGATTTTTAGAATGAAAAATTATTTTTCTTTCCTTTTCAATGGAAAAATAATTTCTTCATTAGTACACCCAGGATTGTCGAGGCCTGGTGGCGCAACGGTAGCGCGTCTTACTCCAGATCAGAAGGTTGCGTGTTCGAATCACGTCCTGGTCAAGATTTTTAGAATGGAAAATTATTTT
>OY796679.1:32134918-32144918 GCA_963680715.1 Tetragnatha montana
TGGTGCCGCAACGGTAGCGCGTCTTACTCCAGATCAGAAGGTTGCGTGTTCGAATCACGTCCTGGTCAAGATTTTTAGAATGGAAAATTATTTTTCTTTCCTTTTAAATATAAAAATAATTTCTTCAATAGTAAAGGCAGGGTGTTCGAGGCCTGGTGGCGCAACGGTAGCGCGTCTGACTCCAGATCAGAAGGTTGCGTGTTCGAATCACGTCCGGGTCAAGCTTTTAAGAAGGGAAAATTATTTTTCTATCCATTTCAATGAAAAAATAATTTCTTCTTTAGTACACCCAGGGTCGTCGAGGCCTGGTGGCGCAACGGTAGCGCGTCTGACTCCAGATCAGAAGGTTGCGTGTTCGAATCACGTCCGGGTCAAGATTTTTAGAATGAAAAATTATTTTTCTTTCCTTTTAAATGGAAAAATAATTTCTTCATTAGTACACCCAGGATCGTCGAGGCCTGGTGGCGCAACGGTAGCACGTCTGAATCCCGATCAAAAGGTTGCGTGTTCGAATCACGTCCGGGTCAAGATTTTTAGAATGGAAAATTATTTTTCTTTCCTTTTAAATGGAAAAATAATTTCTTCTTTAGTACACCCAGGGTGGTCGAGGCCTGGTGGCGCAACGGTAGCGCGTCTGACTCCAGATCAGAAGGTTGCGTGTTCGAATCACGTCCGGGCCAAGGTTTTTAGAATGGAAAATTATTTTTCTTTCCTTTTAAATGGAAAAATAATTTCTTCATTAGTACACCCAGGATCGTCGAGGCCTGGTGGCGCAACGGTAGCACGTCTGAATCCCGATCAAAAGGTTGCGTGTTCGAATCACGTCCGGGTCAAGCTTTTTAGAAAGGAAAATAATTTTTCTTTCATTTTAAAGGGAAAAATAATTTCTTTAGTAGTAAGGAAGGGTGGCCGAGGCCTGGTGGCGCAACGGTAGCGCGTCTGACTCCAGATCAGAAGGTTGCGTGTTCGAATCACGTCCGGGTCAAGATTTTTAGAATGGAAAATTATTTTTCTTACCTTTTATATAAAAATAATTTCTTCAATAGTAAAGGCAGGGTGTTCGAGGCCTGGTGGCACAACGGTAGCTCGTCTGACTCCAGATCAGGAGGTTGCGTGTTCGAATCACATCCGGGTCAAGATTTTTAGAATGGAAAATTATTTTTCTTTCCTTTTAAATATAAAAATAATTTCTTCAATAGTAAAGGCAGGGTGTTCGAGGCCTGGTGGCGCAACGGTAGCGCGTCTGACTCCAGATCAGAAGGTTGCGTGTTCGAATCACGTCCGGGTCAAGATTTTTAGAATGGAAAATTATTTTTCTTTCCTTTTAAATGGAAAAATAATTTCTTCTTTAGTACACCCAGGGTCGTCGAGGCCTGGTGGCGCAACGGTAGGACGTCTGACTCCAGATCAAAAGGTTTTGTGTTCGAATCACGTCCGGGTCAAGCTTTTTAGAAAGGAAAATAATTTTTCTTTCATTTTAAAGGGAAAAATAATTTCTTTAGTAGTAAGGAAGGGTGGCCGAGGCCTGGTGGCGCAACGGTAGCGCGTCTGACTCCAGATCAGAAGGTTGCGTGTTCTAATCACGTCCGGGTCAAGCTTTTTAGACAGGAAAATAATTTTTCTTTCATTTTAAAGGGAAAAATAATTTCTTTAAGAGTAAGGAAGGGTGGCCGAGGCCTGGTGGCGCAACGGTAGCGCGTCTGACTCCAGATCAGAAGGTTGCGTGTTCGAATCACGTCCGGGTCAAGCTTTTAAGAAGGGAAAATTATTTTTCTATCCATTTCAATGAAAAAATAATTTCTTCTTTAGTACACCCAGGGTCGTCGAGGCCTGGTGGCGCAACGGTAGCGCGTCTGACTCCAGATCAGAAGGTTGCGTGTTCGAATCACGTCCGGGTCAAGATTTTTAGAATGAAAAATTATTTTTCTTTCCTTTTAAATGGAAAAATAATTTCTTCATTAGTACACCCAGGATCGTCGAGGCCTGGTGGCGCAACGGTAGCGCGTCTGACTCCAAATCAGAAGGTTGCGTGTTCGAATCACGTCCTGGTCAAGATTTTTAGAATGGAAAATTATTTTTCTTTCCTTTTAAATATAAAAATAATTTCTTCAATAGTAAAGGCAGGGTGTTCGAGGCCTGGTGGCGCAACGGTAGCGCGTCTGACTCCAGATCAGAAGGTTGCGTGTTCGAATCACGTCCGGGTCAAGATTTTTAGAATGGAAAATTATTTTTCTTTCCTTTTAAATGGAAAAATAATTTCTTCTTTAGTACACCCAGGGTGGTCGAGGCCTGGTGGCGCAACGGTAGCGCGTCTGACTCCAGATCAGAAGGTTGCGTGTTCGAATCACGTCCGGGCCAAGGTTTTTAGAATGGAAAATTATTTTTCTTTCCTTTTAAATGGAAAAATAATTTCTTCATTAGTACACCCAGGATCGTCGAGGCCTGGTGGCGCAACGGTAGCACGTCTGAATCCCGATCAAAAGGTTGCGTGTTCGAATCACGTCCGGGTCAAGCTTTTTAGAAAGGAAAATAATTTTTCTTTCATTTTAAAGGGAAAAATAATTTCTTTAGTAGTAAGAAAGGGTGGCCGAGGCCTGGTGGCGCAACGGTAGCGCGTCTGACTCCAGATCAGAAGGTTGCGTGTTCGATTCACGTCCGGGTCAAGATTTTTAGAATGGAAAATTATTTTTCTTACCTTTTATATAAAAATAATTTCTTCAATAGTAAAGGCAGGGTGTTCGAGGCCTGGTGTACCAACGGTAGCTCGTCTAACTCCAGATCAGGAGGTTGCGTGTTCGAATCACGTCCGGGTCAAGATTTTTAGAATGGAAAATTATTTTTCTTTCCATTTGAATATAAAAATAATTTCTTCAGTAGTAAAATCAGGGTCGTCGAGGCCTGGTGGCGCAACGGTAGCGCGTCTGACTCCAGATCAGAAGGTTGCGTGTTCGAATCACGTCCGGGTCAAGCTTTTTAGAAAGGAAAATAATTTTTCTTTCATTTTAAAGGGAAAAATAATTTCTTTAGTAGTAAGGAAGGGTGGCCGAGGCCTGGTGGCGCAACGGTAGCGCGTCTGACTCCAGATCAGAAGGTACCCAGGGTCGTCGAGGCCTGGTGGCGCATTGGTAGCGCGTCTGACTCCAGATCAGAAGGTTGCGTGTTCGAATCACGTCCGGGTCAAGATTTTTAGAATGAAAAATTATTTTTCTTTCCTTTTCAATGGAAAAATAATTTCTTCATTAGTACACCCAGGATTGTCGAGGCCTGGTGCCGCAACGGTAGCGCGTCTTACTCCAGATCAGAAGGTTGCGTGTTCGAATCACGTCCTGGTCAAGATTTTTAGAATGGAAAATTATTTTTCTTTCCTTTTAAATATAAAAATAATTTCTTCAATAGTAAAGGCAGGGTGTTCGAGGCCTGGTGGCGCAACGGTAGCGCGTCTGACTCCAGATCAGAAGGTTGCGTGTTCGAATCACGTCCGGGTCAAGCTTTTAAGAAGGGAAAATTATTTTTCTATCCATTTCAATGAAAAAATAATTTCTTCTTTAGTACACCCAGGGTCGTCGAGGCCTGGTGGCGCAACGGTAGCGCGTCTGACTCCAGATCAGAAGGTTGCGTGTTCGAATCACGTCCTGGTCAAGATTTTTAGAATGGAAAATTATTTTTCTTTCCTTTTAAATATAAAAATAATTTCTTCAATAGTAAAGGCAGGGTGTTCGAGGCCTGGTGGCGCAACGGTAGCGCGTCTGACTCCAGATCAGAAGGTTGCGTGTTCGAATCACGTCCGGGTCAAGCTTTTAAGAAGGGAAAATTATTTTTCTATCCATTTCAATGAAAAAATAATTTCTTCTTTAGTACACCCAGGGTCGTCGAGGCCTGGTGGCGCAACGGTAGCGCGTCTGACTCCAGATCAGAAGGTTGCGTGTTCGAATCACGTCCGGGTCAAGATTTTTAGAATGAAAAATTATTTTTCTTTCCTTTTAAATGGAAAAATAATTTCTTCATTAGTACACCCAGGATCGTCGAGGCCTGGTGGCGCAACGGTAGCACGTCTGAATCCCGATCAAAAGGTTGCGTGTTCGAATCACGTCCGGGTCAAGATTTTTAGAATGGAAAATTATTTTTCTTTCCTTTTAAATGGAAAAATAATTTCTTCTTTAGTACACCCAGGGTGGTCGAGGCCTGGTGGCGCAACGGTAGCGCGTCTGACTCCAGATCAGAAGGTTGCGTGTTCGAATCACGTCCGGGCCAAGGTTTTTAGAATGGAAAATTATTTTTCTTTCCTTTTAAATGGAAAAATAATTTCTTCATTAGTACACCCAGGATCGTCGAGGCCTGGTGGCGCAACGGTAGCACGTCTGAATCCCGATCAAAAGGTTGCGTGTTCGAATCACGTCCGGGTCAAGCTTTTTAGAAAGGAAAATAATTTTTCTTTCATTTTAAAGGGAAAAATAATTTCTTTAGTAGTAAGGAAGGGTGGCCGAGGCCTGGTGGCGCAACGGTAGCGCGTCTGACTCCAGATCAGAAGGTTGCGTGTTCGAATCACGTCCGGGTCAAGATTTTTAGAATGGAAAATTATTTTTCTTACCTTTTATATAAAAATAATTTCTTCAATAGTAAAGGCAGGGTGTTCGAGGCCTGGTGGCACAACGGTAGCTCGTCTGACTCCAGATCAGGAGGTTGCGTGTTCGAATCACATCCGGGTCAAGATTTTTAGAATGGAAAATTATTTTTCTTTCCTTTTAAATATAAAAATAATTTCTTCAATAGTAAAGGCAGGGTGTTCGAGGCCTGGTGGCGCAACGGTAGCGCGTCTGACTCCAGATCAGAAGGTTGCGTGTTCGAATCACGTCCGGGTCAAGATTTTTAGAATGGAAAATTATTTTTCTTTCCTTTTAAATGGAAAAATAATTTCTTCTTTAGTACACCCAGGGTCGTCGAGGCCTGGTGGCGCAACGGTAGGACGTCTGACTCCAGATCAAAAGGTTTTGTGTTCGAATCACGTCCGGGTCAAGCTTTTTAGAAAGGAAAATAATTTTTCTTTCATTTTAAAGGGAAAAATAATTTCTTTAGTAGTAAGGAAGGGTGGCCGAGGCCTGGTGGCGCAACGGTAGCGCGTCTGACTCCAGATCAGAAGGTTGCGTGTTCTAATCACGTCCGGGTCAAGCTTTTTAGACAGGAAAATAATTTTTCTTTCATTTTAAAGGGAAAAATAATTTCTTTAAGAGTAAGGAAGGGTGGCCGAGGCCTGGTGGCGCAACGGTAGCGCGTCTGACTCCAGATCAGAAGGTTGCGTGTTCGAATCACGTCCGGGTCAAGCTTTTAAGAAGGGAAAATTATTTTTCTATCCATTTCAATGAAAAAATAATTTCTTCTTTAGTACACCCAGGGTCGTCGAGGCCTGGTGGCGCAACGGTAGCGCGTCTGACTCCAGATCAGAAGGTTGCGTGTTCGAATCACGTCCGGGTCAAGATTTTTAGAATGAAAAATTATTTTTCTTTCCTTTTAAATGGAAAAATAATTTCTTCATTAGTACACCCAGGTTCGTCGAGGCCTGGTGGCGCAACGGTAGCGCGTCTGACTCCAAATCAGAAGGTTGCGTGTTCGAATCACGTCCTGGTCAAGATTTTTAGAATGGAAAATTATTTTTCTTTCCTTTTAAATATAAAAATAATTTCTTCAATAGTAAAGGCAGGGTGTTCGAGGCCTGGTGGCGCAACGGTAGCGCGTCTGACTCCAGATCAGAAGGTTGCGTGTTCGAATCACGTCCGGGTCAAGATTTTTAGAATGGAAAATTATTTTTCTTTCCTTTTAAATGGAAAAATAATTTCTTCTTTAGTACACCCAGGGTGGTCGAGGCCTGGTGGCGCAACGGTAGCGCGTCTGACTCCAGATCAGAAGGTTGCGTGTTCGAATCACGTCCGGGCCAAGATTTTTAGAATGGAAAATTATTTTTCTTTCCTTTTAAATGGAAAAATAATTTCTTCATTAGTACACCCAGGATCGTCGAGGCCTGGTGGCGCAACGGTAGCACGTCTGAATCCCGATCAAAAGGTTGCGTGTTCGAATCACGTCCGGGTCAAGCTTTTTAGAAAGGAAAATAATTTTTCTTTCATTTTAAAGGGAAAAATAATTTCTTTAGTAGTAAGGAAGGGTGGCCAAAGCCTGGTTGCGCAACGGTAGCGCGTCTGACTCCAGATCAGAAGGTTGCGTGTTCGAATCACGTCCGGGTCAAGCTTTTTAGAAAGGAAAATAATTTTTCTTTCATTTTAAAGGGAAAAATAATTTCTTTAGTAGTAAGGAAGGGTGGCCGAGGCCTGGTGGCGCAACGGTAGCGCGTCTGACTCCAGATCAGAAGGTTGCGTGTTCTAATCACGTCCGGGTCAAGCTTTTTAGAAAGGAAAATAATTTTTCTTTCATTTTAAAGGGAAAAATAATTTCTTTAAGAGTAAGGAAGGGTGGCCGAGGCCTGGTGGCGCAACGGTAGCGCGTCTGACTCCAGATCAGAAGGTTGCGTGTTCGAATCACGTCCGGGTCAAGCTTTTAAGAAGGGAAAATTATTTTTCTATCCATTTCAATGAAAAAATAATTTCTTCTTTAGTACACCCAGGGTCGTCGAGGCCTGGTGGCGCAACGGTAGCGCGTCTGACTCCAGATCAGAAGGTTGCGTGTTTGAATCACGTCCGGGTCAAGATTTTTAGAATGAAAAATTATTTTTCTTTCCTTTTAAATGGAAAAATAATTTCTTCATTAGTACACCCAGGATCGTCGAGGCCTGGTGGCGCAACGGTAGCGCGTCTGACTCCAGATCAGAAGGTTGCGTGTTCGAATCACGTCCGGGTCAAGATTTTTAGAATGAAAAATTATTTTTCTTTCCTTTTAAATGGAAAAATAATTTCTTCATTAGTACACCCAGGATCGTCGAGGCCTGGTGGCGCAACGGTAGCACGTCTGAATCCCGATCAAAAGGTTGCGTGTTCGAATCACGTCCGGGTCAAGATTTTTAGAATGGAAAATTATTTTTCTTTCCTTTTAAATGGAAAAATAATTTCTTCTTTAGTACACCCAGGGTGGTCGAGGCCTGGTGGCGCAACGGTAGCGCGTCTGACTCCAGATCAGAAGGTTGCGTGTTCGAATCACGTCCGGGCCAAGGTTTTTAGAATGGAAAATTATTTTTCTTTCCTTTTAAATGGAAAAATAATTTCTTCATTAGTACACCCAGGATCGTCGAGGCCTGGTGGCGCAACGGTAGCACGTCTGAATCCCGATCAAAAGGTTGCGTGTTCGAATCACGTCCGGGTCAAGCTTTTTAGAAAGGAAAATAATTTTTCTTTCATTTTAAAGGGAAAAATAATTTCTTTAGTAGTAAGGAAGGGTGGCCGAGGCCTGGTGGCGCAACGGTAGCGCGTCTGACTCCAGATCAGAAGGTTGCGTGTTCGAATCACGTCCGGGACAAGATTTTTAGAATGGAAAATTATTTTTCTTACCTTTTATATAAAAATAATTTCTTCAATAGTAAAGGCAGGGTGTTCGAGGCCTGGTGGCACAACGGTAGCTCGTCTGACTCCAGATCAGGAGGTTGCGTGTTCGAATCACATCCGGGTCAAGATTTTTAGAATGGAAAATTATTTTTCTTTCCTTTTAAATATAAAAATAATTTCTTCAATAGTAAAGGCAGGGTGTTCGAGGCCTGGTGGCGCAACGGTAGCGCGTCTGACTCCAGATCAGAAGGTTGCGTGTTCGAATCACGTCCGGGTCAAGATTTTTAGAATGGAAAATTATTTTTCTTTCCTTTTAAATGGAAAAATAATTTCTTCTTTAGTACACCCAGGGTCGTCGAGGCCTGGTGGCGCAACGGTAGGACGTCTGACTCCAGATCAAAAGGTTGCGTGTTCGAATCACGTCCGGGTCAAGCTTTTTAGAAAGGAAAATAATTTTTCTTTCATTTTAAAGGGAAAAATAATTTCTTTAGTAGTAAGGAAGGGTGGCCGAGGCCTGGTGGCGCAACGGTAGCGCGTCTGACTCCAGATCAGAAGGTTGCGTGTTCTAATCACGTCCGGGTCAAGCTTTTTAGACAGGAAAATAATTTTTCTTTCATTTTAAAGGGAAAAATAATTTCTTTAAGAGTAAGGAAGGGTGGCCGAGGCCTGGTGGCGCAACGGTAGCGCGTCTGACTCCAGATCAGAAGGTTGCGTGTTCGAATCACGTCCGGGTCAAGCTTTTAAGTAGGGAAAATTATTTTTCTATCCATTTCAATGAAAAAATAATTTCTTCTTTAGTACACCCAGGGTCGTCGAGGCCTGGTGGCGCAACGGTAGCGCGTCTGACTCCAGATCAGAAGGTTGCGTGTTCGAATCACGTCCGGGTCAAGATTTTTAGAATGAAAAATTATTTTTCTTTCCTTTTAAATGGAAAAATAATTTCTTCATTAGTACACCCAGGATCGTCGAGGCCTGGTGGCGCAACGGTAGCGCGTCTGACTCCAAATCAGAAGGTTGCGTGTTCGAATCACGTCCTGGTCAAGATTTTTAGAATGGAAAATTATTTTTCTTTCCTTTTAAATATAAAAATAATTTCTTCAATAGTAAAGGCAGGGTGTTCGAGGCCTGGTGGCGCAACGGTAGCGCGTCTGACTCCAGATCAGAAGGTTGCGTGTTCGAATCACGTCCGGGTCAAGATTTTTAGAATGGAAAATTATTTTTCTTTCCTTTTAAATGGAAAAATAATTTCTTCTTTAGTACACCCAGGGTGGTCGAGGCCTGGTGGCGCAACGGTAGCGCGTCTGACTCCAGATCAGAAGGTTGCGTGTTCGAATCACGTCCGGGCCAAGATTTTTAGAATGGAAAATTATTTTTCTTTCCTTTTAAATGGAAAAATAATTTCTTCATTAGTACACCCAGGATCGTCGAGGCCTGGTGGCGCAACGGTAGCACGTCTGAATCCCGATCAAAAGGTTGCGTGTTCGAATCACGTCCGGGTCAAGCTTTTTAGAAAGGAAAATAATTTTTCTTTCATTTTAAAGGGAAAAATAATTTCTTTAGTAGTAAGGAAGGGTGGCCAAAGCCTGGTTGCGCAACGGTAGCGCGTCTGACTCCAGATCAGAAGGTTGCGTGTTCGAATCACGTCCGGGTCAAGCTTTTTAGAAAGGAAAATAATTTTTCTTTCATTTTAAAGGGAAAAATAATTTCTTTAGTAGTAAGGAAGGGTGGCCGAGGCCTGGTGGCGCAACGGTAGCGCGTCTGACTCCAGATCAGAAGGTTGCGTGTTCTAATCACGTCCGGGTCAAGCTTTTTAGAAAGGAAAATAATTTTTCTTTCATTTTAAAGGGAAAAATAATTTCTTTAAGAGTAAGGAAGGGTGGCCGAGGCCTGGTGGCGCAACGGTAGCGCGTCTGACTCCAGATCAGAAGGTTGCGTGTTCGAATCACGTCCGGGTCAAGCTTTTAAGAAGGGAAAATTATTTTTCTATCCATTTCAATGAAAAAATAATTTCTTCTTTAGTACACCCAGGGTCGTCGAGGCCTGGTGGCGCAACGGTAGCGCGTCTGACTCCAGATCAGAAGGTTGCGTGTTCGAATCACGTCCGGGTCAAGATTTTTAGAATGAAAAATTATTTTTCTTTCCTTTTAAATGGAAAAATAATTTCTTCATTAGTACACCCAGGATCGTCGAGGCCTGGTGGCGCAACGGTAGCGCGTCTGACTCCAAATCAGAAGGTTGCGTGTTCGAATCACGTCCTGGTCAAGATTTTTAGAATGGAAAATTATTTTTCTTTCCTTTTAAATATAAAAATAATTTCTTCAATAGTAAAGGCAGGGTGTTCGAGGCCTGGTGGCGCAACGGTAGCGCGTCTGACTCCAGATCAGAAGGTTGCGTGTTCGAATCACGTCCGGGTCAAGATTTTTAGAATGGAAAATTATTTTTCTTTCCTTTTAAATGGAAAAATAATTTCTTCTTTAGTACACCCAGGGTGGTCGAGGCCTGGTGGCGCAACGGTAGCG
>OY796679.1:32149918-32272418 GCA_963680715.1 Tetragnatha montana
AGGGTGGCCGAGGCCTGGTGGCGCAACGGTAGCGCGTCTGACTCCAGATCAGAAGGTTGCGTGTTCGAATCACGTCCGGGTCAAGCTTTTTAGAAAGGAAAATAATTTTTCTTTCATTTTAAAGGGAAAAATAATTTCTTTAAGAGTAAGGAAGGGTGGCCGAGGCCTGGTGGCGCAACGGTAGCGCGTCTGACTCCAGATCAGAAGGTTGCGTGTTCGAATCACGTCCGGGTCAAGCTTTTAAGAAGGGAAAATTATTTTTCTATCCATTTCAATGAAAAAATAATTTCTTCTTTAGTACACCCAGGGTCGTCGAGGCCTGGTGGCGCAACGGTAGCGCGTCTGACTCCAGATCAGAAGGTTGCGTGTTCGAATCACGTCCGGGTCAAGATTTTTAGAATGAAAAATTATTTTTCTTTCCTTTTAAATGGAAAAATAATTTCTTCATTAGTACACCCAGGATCGTCGAGGCCTGGTGGCGCAACGGTAGCGCGTCTGACTCCAAATCAGAAGGTTGCGTGTTCGAATCACGTCCGGGTCAAGCTTTTTAGAAAGGAAAATAATTTTTCTTTCATTTTAAAGGGAAAAATAATTTCTTTAGTAGTAAGGAAGGGTGGCCGAGGCCTGGTGGCGCAACGGTAGCGCGTCTGACTCCAGATCAGAAGGTACCCAGGGTCGTCGAGGCCTGGTGGCGCAACGGTAGCGCGTCTGACTCCAGATCAGAAGGTTGCGTGTTCGAATCACGTCCGGGTCAAGATTTTTAGAATGAAAAATTATTTTTCTTTCCTTTTCAATGGAAAAATAATTTCTTCATTAGTACACCCAGGATTGTCGAGGCCTGGTGGCGCAACGGTAGCGCGTCTTACTCCAGATCAGAAGGTTGCGTGTTCGAATCACGTCCTGGTCAAGATTTTTAGAATGGAAAATTATTTTTCTTTCCTTTTAAATATAAAAATAATTTCTTCAATAGTAAAGGCAGGGTGTTCGAGGCCTGGTGGCGCAACGGTAGCGCGTCTGACTCCAGATCAGAAGGTTGCGTGTTCGAATCACGTCCGGGTCAAGCTTTTAAGAAGGGAAAATTATTTTTCTATCCATTTCAATGAAAAAATAATTTCTTCTTTAGTACACCCAGGGTCGTCGAGGCCTGGTGGCACAACGGTAGCGCGTCTGACTCCAGATCAGAAGGTTGCGTGTTCGAATCACGTCCGGGTCAAGATTTTTAGAATGAAAAATTATTTTTCTTTCCTTTTAAATGGAAAAATAATTTCTTCATTAGTACACCCAGGATCGTCGAGGCCTGGTGGCGCAACGGTAGCACGTCTGAATCCCGATCAAAAGGTTGCGTGTTCGAATCACGTCCGGGTCAAGATTTTTAGAATGGAAAATTATTTTTCTTTCCTTTTAAATGGAAAAATAATTTCTTCTTTAGTACACCCAGGGTGGTCGAGGCCTGGTTGCGCAACGGTAGCGCGTCTGACTCCAGATCAGAAGGTTGCGTGTTCGAATCACGTCCGGGCCAAGGTTTTTAGAATGGAAAATTATTTTTCTTTCCTTTTAAATGGAAAAATAATTTCTTCATTAGTACACCCAGGATCGTCGAGGCCTGGTGGCGCAACGGTAGCACGTCTGAATCCCGATCAAAAGGTTGCTTGTTCGAATCACGTCCGGGTCAAGCTTTTTAGAAAGGAAAATAATTTTTCTTTCATTTTAAAGGGAAAAATAATTTCTTTAGTAGTAAGGAAGGGTGGCCGAGGCCTGGTGGCGCAACGGTAGCGCGTCTGACTCCAGATCAGAAGGTTGCGTGTTCGAATCACGTCCGGGTCAAGATTTTTAGAATGGAAAATTATTTTTCTTACCTTTTATATAAAAATAATTTCTTCAATAGTAAAGGCAGGGTGTTCGAGGCCTGGTGGCACAACGGTAGCTCGTCTGACTCCAGATCAGGAGGTTGCGTGTTCGAATCACATCCGGGTCAAGATTTTTAGAATGGAAAATTATTTTTCTTTCCTTTTAAATATAAAAATAATTTCTTCAATAGTAAAGGCAGGGTGTTCGAGGCCTGGTGGCGCAACGGTAGCGCGTCTGACTCCAGATCAGAAGGTTGCGTGTTCGAATCACGTCCGGGTCAAGATTTTTAGAATGGAAAATTATTTTTCTTTCCTTTTAAATGGAAAAATAATTTCTTCTTTAGTACACCCAGGGTCGTCGAGGCCTGGTGGCGCAACGGTAGGACGTCTGACTCCAGATCAAAAGGTTGCGTGTTCGAATCACGTCCGGGTCAAGCTTTTTAGAAAGGAAAATAATTTTTCTTTCATTTTAAAGGGAAAAATAATTTCTTTAGTAGTAAGGAAGGGTGGCCGAGGCCTGGTGGCGCAACGGTAGCGCGTCTGACTCCAGATCAGAAGGTTGCGTGTTCTAATCACGTCCGGGTCAAGCTTTTTAGACAGGAAAATAATTTTTCTTTCATTTTAAAGGGAAAAATAATTTCTTTAAGAGTAAGGAAGGGTGGCCGAGGCCTGGTGGCGCAACGGTAGCGCGTCTGACTCCAGATTAGAAGGTTGCGTGTTCGAATCACGTCCGGGTCAAGCTTTTAAGAAGGGAAAATTATTTTTCTATCCATTTCAATGAAAAAATAATTTCTTCTTTAGTACACCCAGGGTCGTCGAGGCCTGGTGGCGCAACGGTAGCGCGTCTGACTCCAGATCAGAAGGTTGCGTGTTCGAATCACGTCCGGGTCAAGATTTTTAGAATGAAAAATTATTTTTCTTTCCTTTTAAATGGAAAAATAATTTCTTCATTAGTACACCCAGGATCGTCGAGGCCTGGTGGCGCAACGGTAGCGCGTCTGACTCCAAATCAGAAGGTTGCGTGTTCGAATCACGTCCTGGTCAAGATTTTTAGAATGGAAAATTATTTTTCTTTCCTTTTAAATATAAAAATAATTTCTTCAATAGTAAAGGCAGGGTGTTCGAGGCCTGGTGGCGCAACGGTAGCGCGTCTGACTCCAGATCAGAAGGTTGCGTGTTCGAATCACGTCCGGGTCAAGATTTTTAGAATGGAAAATTATTTTTCTTTCCTTTTAAATGGAAAAATAATTTCTTCTTTAGTACACCCAGGGTGGTCGAGGCCTGGTGGCGCAACGGTAGCGCGTCTGACTCCAGATCAGAAGGTTGCGTGTTCGAATCACGTCCGGGCCAAGATTTTTAGAATGGAAAATTATTTTTCTTTCCTTTTAAATGGAAAAATAATTTCTTCATTAGTACACCCAGGATCGTCGAGGCCTGGTGGCGCAACGGTAGCACGTCTGAATCCCGATCAAAAGGTTGCGTGTTCGAATCACGTCCGGGTCAAGCTTTTTAGAAAGGAAAATAATTTTTCTTTCATTTTAAAGGGAAAAATAATTTCTTTAGTAGTAAGGAAGGGTGGCCGAGGCCTGGTGGGGCAACGGTAGCGCGTCTAAGTCCAGATCAGAAGGTTGCGTGTTCGAATCACGTCCGGGTCAAGCTTTTTAGAAAGGAAAATAAATTTTCTTTCATTTTAAAGGGAAAAATAATTTCTTTAGTAGTAAGGAAGGGTGGCCAAAGCCTGGTTGCGCAACGGTAGCGCGTCTGACTCCAGATCAAAAGGTTGCGTGTTCGAATCACGTCCTGGTCAAGATTTTTAGAATGGAAAATTATTTTTCTTTCCTTTTTAATATAAAAATAATTTCTTCAATAGTAAAGGCAGGCTGTTCGAGGCCTGGTGGCGCAACGGTAGCGCGTCTGACTCCAGATCAGAAGGTTGCGTGTTCGAATCACGTCCGGGTCAAGATTTTTAGAAAGGAAAATTATTTTTCTTTCCTTTTAAATGGAAAAATAATTTCTTCTTAAGTACACCCAGGGTCGTCGAGGCCTGGTGGCGCAACGGTAGGACGTCTGACTCCAGATCAAAAGGTTGCGTGTTCGAATCACGTCCGGGTCAAGCTTTTTAGAAAGGAAAATAATTTTTCTTTCATTTTAAAGGGAAAAATAATTTCTTTAGTAGTAAGGAAGGGTGGCCGAGGCCTGGTGGCGCAACGGTAGCGCGTCTGACTCCAGATCAGAAGGTTGCGTGTTCGAATCACGTCCGGGTCAAGCTTTTTAGAAAGGAAAATAATTTTTCTTTCATTTTAAAGGGAAAAATAATTTCTTTAAGAGTAAGGAAGGGTGGCCGAGGCCTGGTGGCGCAACGGTAGCGCGTCTGACTCCAGATCAGAAGGTTGCGTGTTCGAATCACGTCCGGGTCAAGCTTTTAAGAAGGGAAAATTATTTTTCTATCCATTTCAATGAAAAAATAATTTCTTCTTTAGTACACCCAGGGTCGTCGAGGCCTGGTGGCGCAACGGTAGCGCGTCTGACTCCAGATCAGAAGGTTGCGTGTTCGAATCACGTCCGGGTCAAGATTTTTAGAATGAAAAATTATTTTTCTTTCCTTTTAAATGGAAAAATAATTTCTTCATTAGTACACCCAGGATCGTCGAGGCCTGGTGGCGCAACGGTAGCGCGTCTGACTCCAAATCAGAAGGTTGCGTGTTCGAATCACGTCCGGGTCAAGCTTTTTAGAAAGGAAAATAATTTTTCTTTCATTTTAAAGGGAAAAATAATTTCTTTAGTAGTAAGGAAGGGTGGCCGAGGCCTGGTGGCGCAACGGTAGCGCGTCTGACTCCAGATCAGAAGGTACCCAGGGTCGTCGAGGCCTGGTGGCGCAACGGTAGCGCGTCTGACTCCAGATCAGAAGGTTGCGTGTTCGAATCACGTCCGGGTCAAGATTTTTAGAATGAAAAATTATTTTTCTTTCCTTTTCAATGGAAAAATAATTTCTTCATTAGTACACCCAGGATTGTCGAGGCCTGGTGGCGCAACGGTAGCGCGTCTTACTCCAGATCAGAAGGTTGCGTGTTCGAATCACGTCCTGGTCAAGATTTTTAGAATGGAAAATTATTTTTCTTTCCTTTTAAATATAAAAATAATTTCTTCAATAGTAAAGGCAGGGTGTTCGAGGCCTGGTGGCGCAACGGTAGCGCGTCTGACTCCAGATCAGAAGGTTGCGTGTTCGAATCACGTCCGGGTCAAGCTTTTAAGAAGGGAAAATTATTTTTCTATCCATTTCAATGAAAAAATAATTTCTTCTTTAGTACACCCAGGGTCGTCGAGGCCTGGTGGCGCAACGGTAGCGCGTCTGACTCCAGATCAGAAGGTTGCGTGTTCGAATCACGTCCGGGTCAAGATTTTTAGAATGAAAAATTATTTTTCTTTCCTTTTAAATGGAAAAATAATTTCTTCATTAGTACACCCAGGATCGTCGAGGCCTGGTGGCGCAACGGTAGCACGTCTGAATCCCGATCAAAAGGTTGCGTGTTCGAATCACGTCCGGGTCAAGATTTTTAGAATGGAAAATTATTTTTCTTTCCTTTTAAATGGAAAAATAATTTCTTCTTTAGTACACCCAGGGTGGTCGAGGCCTGGTTGCGCAACGGTAGCGCGTCTGACTCCAGATCAGAAGGTTGCGTGTTCGAATCACGTCCGGGCCAAGGTTTTTAGAATGGAAAATTATTTTTCTTTCCTTTTAAATGGAAAAATAATTTCTTCATTAGTACACCCAGGATCGTCGAGGCCTGGTGGCGCAACGGTAGCACGTCTGAATCCCGATCAAAAGGTTGCTTGTTCGAATCACGTCCGGGTCAAGCTTTTTAGAAAGGAAAATAATTTTTCTTTCATTTTAAAGGGAAAAATAATTTCTTTAGTAGTAAGGAAGGGTGGCCGAGGCCTGGTGGCGCAACGGTAGCGCGTCTGACTCCAGATCAGAAGGTTGCGTGTTCGAATCACGTTCGGGTCAAGATTTTTAGAATGGAAAATTATTTTTCTTACCTTTTATATAAAAATAATTTCTTCAATAGTAAAGGCAGGGTGTTCGAGGCCTGGTGGCACAACGGTAGCTCGTCTGACTCCAGATCAGGAGGTTGCGTGTTCGAATCACATCCGGGTCAAGATTTTTAGAATGGAAAATTATTTTTCTTTCCTTTTAAATATAAAAATAATTTCTTCAATAGTAAAGGCAGGGTGTTCGAGGCCTGGTGGCGCAACGGTAGCGCGTCTGACTCCAGATCAGAAGGTTGCGTGTTCGAATCACGTCCGGGTCAAGATTTTTAGAATGGAAAATTATTTTTCTTTCCTTTTAAATGGAAAAATAATTTCTTCTTTAGTACACCCAGGGTCGTCGAGGCCTGGTGGCGCAACGGTAGGACGTCTGACTCCAGATCAAAAGGTTGCGTGTTCGAATCACGTCCGGGTCAAGCTTTTTAGAAAGGAAAATAATTTTTCTTTCATTTTAAAGGGAAAAATAATTTCTTTAGTAGTAAGGAAGGGTGGCCGAGGCCTGGTGGCGCAACGGTAGCGCGTCTGACTCCAGATCAGAAGGTTGCGTGTTCTAATCACGTCCGGGTCAAGCTTTTTAGACAGGAAAATAATTTTTCTTTCATTTTAAAGGGAAAAATAATTTCTTTAAGAGTAAGGAAGGGTGGCCGAGGCCTGGTGGCGCAACGGTAGCGCGTCTGACTCCAGATCAGAAGGTTGCGTGTTCGAATCACGTCCGGGTCAAGCTTTTAAGAAGGGAAAATTATTTTTCTATCCATTTCAATGAAAAAATAATTTCTTCTTTAGTACACCCAGGGTCGTCGAGGCCTGGTGGCGCAACGGTAGCGCGTCTGACTCCAGATCAGAAGGTTGCGTGTTCGAATCACGTCCGGGTCAAGATTTTTAGAATGAAAAATTATTTTTCTTTCCTTTTAAATGGAAAAATAATTTCTTCATTAGTACACCCAGGATCGTCGAGGCCTGGTGGCGCAACGGTAGCGCGTCTGACTCCAAATCAGAAGGTTGCGTGTTCGAATCACGTCCTGGTCAAGATTTTTAGAATGGAAAATTATTTTTCTTTCCTTTTAAATATAAAAATAATTTCTTCAATAGTAAAGGCAGGGTGTTCGAGGCCTGGTGGCACAACGGTAGCTCGTCTGACTCCAGATCAGGAGGTTGCGTGTTCGAATCACATCCGGGTCAAGATTTTTAGAATGGAAAATTATTTTTCTTTCCTTTTAAATATAAAAATAATTTCTTCAATAGTAAAGGCAGGGTGTTCGAGGCCTGGTGGCGCAACGGTAGCGCGTCTGACTCCAGATCAGAAGGTTGCGTGTTCGAATCACGTCCGGGTCAAGATTTTTAGAATGGAAAATTATTTTTCTTTCCTTTTAAATGGAAAAATAATTTCTTCTTTAGTACACCCAGGGTCGTCGAGGCCTGGTGGCGCAACGGTAGCGCGTCTGACTCCAGATCAGAAGGTTGCGTGTTCGAATCACGTCCGGGTCAAGATTTTTAGAATGAAAAATTATTTTTCTTTCCTTTTAAATGGAAAAATAATTTCTTCATTAGTACACCCAGGATCGTCGAGGCCTGGTGGCGCAACGGTAGCGCGTCTGACTCCAAATCAGAAGGTTGCGTGTTCGAATCACGTCCTGGTCAAGATTTTTAGAATGGAAAATTATTTTTCTTTCCTTTTAAATATAAAAATAATTTCTTCAATAGTAAAGGCAGGGTGTTCGAGGCCTGGTGGCACAACGGTAGCTCGTCTGACTCCAGATCAGGAGGTTGCGTGTTCGAATCACATCCGGGTCAAGATTTTTAGAATGGAAAATTATTTTTCTTTCCTTTTAAATATAAAAATAATTTCTTCAATAGTAAAGGCAGGGTGTTCGAGGCCTGGTGGCGCAACGGTAGCGCGTCTGACTCCAGATCAGAAGGTTGCGTGTTCGAATCACGTCCGGGTCAAGATTTTTAGAATGAAAAATTATTTTTCTTTCCTTTTCAATGGAAAAATAATTTCTTCATTAGTACACCCAGGATTGTCGAGGCCTGGTGGCGCAACGGTAGCGCGTCTTACTCCAGATCAGAAGGTTGCGTGTTCGAATCACGTCCTGGTCAAGATTTTTAGAATGGAAAATTATTTTTCTTTCCTTTTAAATATAAAAATAATTTCTTCAATAGTAAAGGCAGGGTGTTCGAGGCCTGGTGGCGCAACGGTAGCGCGTCTGACTCCAGATCAGAAGGTTGCGTGTTCGAATCACGTCCGGGTCAAGCTTTTAAGAAGGGAAAATTATTTTTCTATCCATTTCAATGAAAAAATAATTTCTTCTTTAGTACACCCAGGGTCGTCGAGGCCTGGTGGCGCAACGGTAGCGCGTCTGACTCCAGATCAGAAGGTTGCGTGTTCGAATCACGTCCGGGTCAAGATTTTTAGAATGAAAAATTATTTTTCTTTCCTTTTAAATGGAAAAATAATTTCTTCATTAGTACACCCAGGATCGTCGAGGCCTGGTGGCGCAACGGTAGCACGTCTGAATCCCGATCAAAAGGTTGCGTGTTCGAATCACGTCCGGGTCAAGATTTTTAGAATGGAAAATTATTTTTCTTTCCTTTTAAATGGAAAAATAATTTCTTCTTTAGTACACCCAGGGTGGTCGAGGCCTGGTTGCGCAACGGTAGCGCGTCTGACTCCAGATCAGAAGGTTGCGTGTTCGAATCACGTCCGGGCCAAGGTTTTTAGAATGGAAAATTATTTTTCTTTCCTTTTAAATGGAAAAATAATTTCTTCATTAGTACACCCAGGATCGTCGAGGCCTGGTGGCGCAACGGTAGCACGTCTGAATCCCGATCAAAAGGTTGCTTGTTCGAATCACGTCCGGGTCAAGCTTTTTAGAAAGGAAAATAATTTTTCTTTCATTTTAAAGGGAAAAATAATTTCTTTAGTAGTAAGGAAGGGTGGCCGAGGCCTGGTGGCGCAACGGTAGCGCGTCTGACTCCAGATCAGAAGGTTGCGTGTTCGAATCACGTTCGGGTCAAGATTTTTAGAATGGAAAATTATTTTTCTTACCTTTTATATAAAAATAATTTCTTCAATAGTAAAGGCAGGGTGTTCGAGGCCTGGTGGCACAACGGTAGCTCGTCTGACTCCAGATCAGGAGGTTGCGTGTTCGAATCACATCCGGGTCAAGATTTTTAGAATGGAAAATTATTTTTCTTTCCTTTTAAATATAAAAATAATTTCTTCAATAGTAAAGGCAGGGTGTTCGAGGCCTGGTGGCGCAACGGTAGCGCGTCTGACTCCAGATCAGAAGGTTGCGTGTTCGAATCACGTCCGGGTCAAGATTTTTAGAATGGAAAATTATTTTTCTTTCCTTTTAAATGGAAAAATAATTTCTTCTTTAGTACACCCAGGGTCGTCGAGGCCTGGTGGCGCAACGGTAGGACGTCTGACTCCAGATCAAAAGGTTGCGTGTTCGAATCACGTCCGGGTCAAGCTTTTTAGAAAGGAAAATAATTTTTCTTTCATTTTAAAGGGAAAAATAATTTCTTTAGTAGTAAGGAAGGGTGGCCGAGGCCTGGTGGCGCAACGGTAGCGCGTCTGACTCCAGATCAGAAGGTTGCGTGTTCTAATCACGTCCGGGTCAAGCTTTTTAGACAGGAAAATAATTTTTCTTTCATTTTAAAGGGAAAAATAATTTCTTTAAGAGTAAGGAAGGGTGGCCGAGGCCTGGTGGCGCAACGGTAGCGCGTCTGACTCCAGATCAGAAGGTTGCGTGTTCGAATCACGTCCGGGTCAAGCTTTTAAGAAGGGAAAATTATTTTTCTATCCATTTCAATGAAAAAATAATTTCTTCTTTAGTACACCCAGGGTCGTCGAGGCCTGGTGGCGCAACGGTAGCGCGTCTGACTCCAGATCAGAAGGTTGCGTGTTCGAATCACGTCCGGGTCAAGATTTTTAGAATGAAAAATTATTTTTCTTTCCTTTTAAATGGAAAAATAATTTCTTCATTAGTACACCCAGGATCGTCGAGGCCTGGTGGCGCAACGGTAGCGCGTCTGACTCCAAATCAGAAGGTTGCGTGTTCGAATCACGTCCTGGTCAAGATTTTTAGAATGGAAAATTATTTTTCTTTCCTTTTAAATATAAAAATAATTTCTTCAATAGTAAAGGCAGGGTGTTCGAGGCCTGGTGGCACAACGGTAGCTCGTCTGACTCCAGATCAGGAGGTTGCGTGTTCGAATCACATCCGGGTCAAGATTTTTAGAATGGAAAATTATTTTTCTTTCCTTTTAAATATAAAAATAATTTCTTCAATAGTAAAGGCAGGGTGTTCGAGGCCTGGTGGCGCAACGGTAGCGCGTCTGACTCCAGATCAGAAGGTTGCGTGTTCGAATCACGTCCGGGTCAAGATTTTTAGAATGGAAAATTATTTTTCTTTCCTTTTAAATGGAAAAATAATTTCTTCTTTAGTACACCCAGGGTCGTCGAGGCCTGGTGGCGCAACGGTAGGACGTCTGACTCCAGATCAAAAGGTTGCGTGTTCGAATCACGTCCGGGTCAAGCTTTTTAGAAAGGAAAATAATTTTTCTTTCATTTTAAAGGGAAAAATAATTTCTTTAGTAGTAAGGAAGGGTGGCCGAGGCCTGGTGGCGCAACGGTAGCGCGTCTGACTCCAGATCAGAAGGTTGCGTGTTCTAATCACGTCCGGGTCAAGCTTTTTAGACAGGAAAATAATTTTTCTTTCATTTTAAAGGGAAAAATAATTTCTTTAAGAGTAAGGAAGGGTGGCCGAGGCCTGGTGGCGCAACGGTAGCGCGTCTGACTCCAGATCAGAAGGTTGCGTGTTCGAATCACGTCCGGGTCAAGCTTTTAAGAAGGGAAAATTATTTTTCTATCCATTTCAATGAAAAAATAATTTCTTCTTTAGTACACCCAGGGTCGTCGAGGCCTGGTGGCGCAACGGTAGCGCGTCTGACTCCAGATCAGAAGGTTGCGTGTTCGAATCACGTCCGGGTCAAGATTTTTAGAATGAAAAATTATTTTTCTTTCCTTTTAAATGGAAAAATAATTTCTTCATTAGTACACCCAGGATCGTCGAGGCCTGGTGGCGCAACGGTAGCGCGTCTGACTCCAAATCAGAAGGTTGCGTGTTCGAATCACGTCCTGGTCAAGATTTTTAGAATGGAAAATTATTTTTCTTTCCTTTTAAATATAAAAATAATTTCTTCAATAGTAAAGGCAGGGTGTTCGAGGCCTGGTGGCGCAACGGTAGCGCGTCTGACTCCAGATCAGAAGGTTGCGTGTTCGAATCACGTCCGGGTCAAGATTTTTAGAATGGAAAATTATTTTTCTTTCCTTTTAAATGGAAAAATAATTTCTTCTTTAGTACACCCAGGGTGGTCGAGGCCTGGTGGCGCAACGGTAGCGCGTCTGACTCCAGATCAGAAGTTTGCGTGTTCGAATCACGTCCGGGCCAAGATTTTTAGAATGGAAAATTATTTTTCTTTCCTTTTAAATGGAAAAATAATTTCTTCATTAGTACACCCAGGATCGTCGAGGCCTGGTGGCGCAACGGTAGCACGTCTGAATCCCGATCAAAAGGTTGCGTGTTCGAATCACGTCCGGGTCAAGCTTTTTAGAAAGGAAAATAATTTTTCTTTCATTTTAAAGGGAAAAATAATTTCTTTAGTAGTAAGGAAGGGTGGCCAAAGCCTGGTTGCGCAACGGTAGCGCGTCTGACTCCAGATCAGAAGGTTGCGTGTTCGAATCACGTCCGGGTCAAGCTTTTTAGAAAGGAAAATAATTTTTCTTTCATTTTAAAGGGAAAAATAATTTCTTTAGTAGTAAGGAAGGGTGGCCGAGGCCTGGTGGCGCAACGGTAGCGCGTCTGACTCCAGATCAGAAGGTTGCGTGTTCTAATCACGTCCGGGTCAAGCTTTTTAGAAAGGAAAATAATTTTTCTTTCATTTTAAAGGGAAAAATAATTTCTTTAAGAGTAAGGAAGGGTGGCCGAGGCCTGGTGGCGCAACGGTAGCGCGTCTGACTCCAGATCAGAAGGTTGCGTGTTCGAATCACGTCCGGGTCAAGCTTTTAAGAAGGGAAAATTATTTTTCTATCCATTTCAATGAAAAAATAATTTCTTCTTTAGTACACCCAGGGTCGTCGAGGCCTGGTGGCGCAACGGTAGCGCGTCTGACTCCAGATCAGAAGGTTGCGTGTTCGAATCACGTCCGGGTCAAGATTTTTAGAATGAAAAATTATTTTTCTTTCCTTTTAAATGGAAAAATAATTTCTTCATTAGTACACCCAGGATCGTCGAGGCCTGGTGGCGCAACGGTAGCGCGTCTGACTCCAAATCAGAAGGTTGCGTGTTCGAATCACGTCCTGGTCAAGATTTTTAGAATGGAAAATTATTTTTCTTTCCTTTTAAATATAAAAATAATTTCTTCAATAGTAAAGGCAGGGTGTTCGAGGCCTGGTGGCGCAACGGTAGCGCGTCTGACTCCAGATCAGAAGGTTGCGTGTTCGAATCACGTCCGGGTCAAGATTTTTAGAATGGAAAATTATTTTTCTTTCCTTTTAAATGGAAAAATAATTTCTTCTTTAGTACACCCAGGGTGGTCGAGGCCTGGTGGCGCAACGGTAGCGCGTCTGACTCCAGATCAGAAGGTTGCGTGTTCGAATCACGTCCGGGCCAAGGTTTTTAGAATGGAAAATTATTTTTCTTTCCTTTTAAATGGAAAAATAATTTCTTCACTAGTACACCCAGGATCGTCGAGGCCTGGTGGCGCAACGGTAGCACGGCTGAATCCCGATCAAAAGGTTGCGTGTTCGAATCACGTCCGGGTCAAGCTTTTTAGAAAGGAAAATAATTTTTCTTTCATTTTAAAGGGAAAAATAATTTCTTTAGTAGTAAGGAAATTAAATTATTAATTAATAATTAATTTCGAAATAATTATCGAAAAAGCATTATCTAATAAAATGTATAATTTTTTATTTCATACTAATTTCTTTGCTGAAAATCAGTATGGTTTTATTAAAGGTCGCAATACGGAAATCGCTCTCATAAAATTCACTAAATTTATATACAACAGTATCGATAAAAATAAGAAAACAGTGGCTATTTTTCTTGATATATCTAAGGCTTTTGACAGTGTGAATCATTATATATTAATAGATAAATTGCAATATGCCGGTTTTAGAGGAAACATTTTAGAATGGTTCATCTCATATCTCTCAAATAGGAAACAAAGAGTAAAAATAAAAGATTCCTACAGTGACTTTTCCACAACAAATCGTGGCGTTCCACAGGGCTCAATATTAGGACCATTATTATTTATAATTTTTATAAATGATTTTTGTAAATTAAATCTTTTTGGTGAAATGATAACTTATGCAGATGACTCAGTTCTATTATATTCTTGTCATGATTTAAATGAACTAAAAAGACAAATTGAATCTGATCTTATTTTAATTAGAAAATGGTTTTTGTCAAATGATTTAACTCTTAACTTAAATAAAACTAAATATATATATTTCACATTGCAGGAATGCTCTATTGACTTAAATTTCAAATTTCACAGTAACACCTGCAATGCTATTCAAAATTGTAACTGTTATTCCTTGCAACGCGTTAATACCATTAAATATTTGGGTATTCAAATAGATTTTAACTTGAAGTGGAAAACTCACATAGGTGATCTATGCAAAAAACTACGCTTTATTTTAATTAGATTTCATCACTTGAAGAATAAAGTGAATAAGTTGTTCTTAAATACATTATATTATTCTTGGTTTTATTCTCTATTAAACTACGGTATTATTGTCTGGGGAGGAGACTACAAAACTAACTTATCTCCATTAATCTCCCTTCAAAATAAATGCTTCAAAATTTTAAACTACAAACCTTCGACACCCAACCATTTAAAATCTATAAAACTTCTACCTATACGCTACATTGCTTTCTTTCGTATGATTTATTTTTTATATCGTAATAAAACAATATGTGAATATAAAAATCAAATTTCAGAACGGAGACCTAATGAAATATACCAAATACCGCGCTTCAATAAAGAAATCTTCCGCAAACATTTTTGTTATTTAGCACCTAAATTATTTAATGGATTAACTTTAGACCTACAAAACATCTCAAGTAATAAAAAATTTAAGAATTTGTTATTTGATTTCTTATTGGTCATTGATGATTTAGATGTCTTTTTTAAGTTATAGAAGCAACATGTAATTTTAATGCCTATGCTGTTTTGCCATTTATCTCTTTGTATTTGTCATTTAAATTGTGTTATTATTATTATTTTTTTTTTTTTTATGTACATATGTATTGTGTATTAGTTATATTTTAAGACACTTTTTTTTTTTTTCGATTTTATTTCCTCATCTGTACTAAATTTGCTTGTAATAATTTTTTTGGTCAGCTAAATGGGCATGTGCCCCAGTCTGACTAATATGCCTTCCCCCTATTTTCGATTGTATCGCTTTGTACAAAAATGAAATAAATTATTATTATTATTATTATTATTATTATTAAGGAAGGGTGGCCGAGGCCTGGTGGCGCAACGGTAGCGCGTCTGACTCCAGATTAGAAGGTTGCTTGTTCGAATCACGTCCGGGTCAAGCTTTTAAGAAGGGAAAATTATTTTCTATCCATTTCAATGGAAAAATAATTTCTTCATTAGTACACCCAGAGTCGTCGAGGCCTGGTGGCGCAACGGTAGCGCGTCTGACTCCAGATCAGAAGGTTGCGTGTTCGAATCACCTCCGGGTCAAGATTTTTAGAATGAAAAATTATTTTTCTTTCCTTTTAAAGGGAAAAATAATTTCTTTAGTAGTAAGGAAGGGTGGCCGAGGCCTGGTGGCGCAACGGTAGCGCGTCTGACTCCAGATCAGAAGGTTGCGTGTTCGAATCACGTCCGGGTCAAGCTTTTAAGAAAGGAAAATAATTTTTCTTTCATTTTAAAGGGAAAAATAATTTCTTTAGTAGTAAGGAAGGGTGGCCGAGGCCTGGTGGCGCAACGGTAGCGCGTCTGACTCCAGATCAGAAGGTTGCGTGTTCGAATCACGTCCGGGTCAAGCTTTTAAGAAGGGAAAATTATTTTTCTATCCATTTCAATGGAAAAATAATTTCTTCTTTAGTACACCCAGGGTCGTCGAGGCCTGGTGGCGCAACGGTAGCGCGTCTGACTCCTGATCAGAAGGTTGCGTGTTCGAATCACGTCCGGGTCAAGATTTTTAGAATGAAAAATTATTTTTCTTTCCTTTTAAATGGAAAAATAATTTCTTCATTAGTACACCCAGGATCGTCGAGGCCTGGTGGCGCAACGGTAGCGCGTCTGACTCCAGATCAGAAGGTTGCGTGTTCGAATCACGTCCTGGTCAAGATTTTTAGAATGGAAAATTATTTTTCTTTCCTTTTAAATATAAAAATAATTTCTTCAATAGTAAAGGCAGGGTGTTCGAGGCCTGGTGGCGCAACGGTAGCGCGTCTGACTCCAGATCAGAAGGTTGCGTGTTCGAATCACGTCCGGGTCAAGATTTTTAGAATGGAAAATTATTTTTCTTTCCTTTTAAATGGAAAAATAATTTCTTCTTTAGTACACCCAGGGTGGTCGAGGCCTGGTGGCGCAACGGTAGCGCGTCTGACTCCAGATCAGAAGGTTGCGTGTTCGAATCACGTCCGGGCCAAGATTTTTAGAATGGAAAATTATTTTTCTTTCCTTTTAAATGGAAAAATAATTTCTTCATTAGTACACCCAGCATCGTCGAGGCCTGGTGGCGCAACGGTAGCACGTCTGAATCCCGATCAAAAGGTTGCGTGTTCGAATCACGTCCGGGTCAAGCTTTTTAGAAAGGAAAATAATTTTTCTTTCATTTTAAAGGGAAAAATAATTTCTTTAGTAGTAAGGAAGGGTGGCCAAAGCCTGGTTGCGCAACGCTAGCGCGTCTGACTCCAGATCAGAAGGTTGCGTGTTCGAATCACGTCCGGGTCAAGCTTTTTAGAAAGGAAAATAATTTTTCTTTCATTTTAAAGGGAAAAATAATTTCTTTAGTAGTAAGGAAGGGTGGCGGAGGCCTGGTGGCGCAACGGTAGCGCGTCTGACTCCAGATCAGAAGGTTGCGTGTTCGAATCACGTCCGGGTCAAGCTTTTAAGAAGGGAAAATTATTTTCTATCCATTTCAATGGAAAAATAATTTCTTCATTAGTACACCCAGAGTCGTCGAGGCCTGGTGGCGCAACGGTAGCGCGTCTGACTCCAGATCAGAAGGTTGCGTGTTCGAATCACGTCCGGGTCAAGCTTTTTAGAAAGGAAAATAATTTTTCTTTCATTTTAAAGGGAAAAATAATTTCTTTAGTAGTAAGGAAGGGTGGCCGAGGCCTGGTGGCGCAACGGTAGCGCGTCTGACTCCAGATCAGAAGGTTGCGTGTTCGAATCACGTCCGGGTCAAGCTTTTTAGAAAGGAAAATAATTTTTCTTTCATTTTAAAGGGAAAAATAATTTCTTTAAGAGTAAGGAAGGGTGGCCGAGGCCTGGTGGCGCAACGGTAGCGCGTCTGACTCCAGATCAGAAGGTTGCGTGTTCGAATCACGTCCGGGTCAAGCTTTTAAGAAGGGAAAATTATTTTTCTATCCATTTCAATGAAAAAATAATTTCTTCTTTAGTACACCCAGGGTCGTCGAGGCCTGGTGGCGCAACGGTAGCGCGTCTGACTCCAGATCAGAAGGTTGCGTGTTCGAATCACGTCCGGGTCAAGATTTTTAGAATGAAAAATTATTTTTCTTTCCTTTTAAATGGAAAAATAATTTCTTCATTAGTACACCCAGGATCGTCGAGGCCTGGTGGCGCAACGGTAGCGCGTCTGACTCCAAATCAGAAGGTTGCGTGTTCGAATCACGTCCTGGTCAAGATTTTTAGAATGGAAAATTATTTTTCTTTCCTTTTAAATATAAAAATAATTTCTTCAATAGTAAAGGCAGGGTGTTCGAGGCCTGGTGGCGCAACGGTAGCGCGTCTGACTCCAGATCAGAAGGTTGCGTGTTCGAATCACGTCCGGGTCAAGATTTTTAGAATGGAAAATTATTTTTCTTTCCTTTTAAATGGAAAAATAATTTCTTCTTTAGTACACCCAGGGTGGTCGAGGCCTGGTGGCGCAACGGTAGCGCGTCTGACTCCAGATCAGAAGGTTGCGTGTTCGAATCACGTCCGGGCCAAGGTTTTTAGAATGGAAAATTATTTTTCTTTCCTTTTAAATGGAAAAATAATTTCTTCACTAGTACACCCAGGATCGTCGAGGCCTGGTGGCGCAACGGTAGCACGGCTGAATCCCGATCAAAAGGTTGCGTGTTCGAATCACGTCCGGGTCAAGCTTTTTAGAAAGGAAAATAATTTTTCTTTCATTTTAAAGGGAAAAATAATTTCTTTAGTAGTAAGGAAATTAAATTATTAATTAATAATTAATTTCGAAATAATTATCGAAAAAGCATTATCTAATAAAATGTATAATTTTTTATTTCATACTAATTTCTTTGCTGAAAATCAGTATGGTTTTATTAAAGGTCGCAATACGGAAATCGCTCTCATAAAATTCACTAAATTTATATACAACAGTATCGATAAAAATAAGAAAACAGTGGCTATTTTTCTTGATATATCTAAGGCTTTTGACAGTGTGAATCATTATATATTAATAGATAAATTGCAATATGCCGGTTTTAGAGGAAACATTTTAGAATGGTTCATCTCATATCTCTCAAATAGGAAACAAAGAGTAAAAATAAAAGATTCCTACAGTGACTTTTCCACAACAAATCGTGGCGTTCCACAGGGCTCAATATTAGGACCATTATTATTTATAATTTTTATAAATGATTTTTGTAAATTAAATCTTTTTGGTGAAATGATAACTTATGCAGATGACTCAGTTCTATTATATTCTTGTCATGATTTAAATGAACTAAAAAGACAAATTGAATCTGATCTTATTTTAATTAGAAAATGGTTTTTGTCAAATGATTTAACTCTTAACTTAAATAAAACTAAATATATATATTTCACATTGCAGGAATGCTCTATTGACTTAAATTTCAAATTTCACAGTAACACCTGCAATGCTATTCAAAATTGTAACTGTTATTCCTTGCAACGCGTTAATACCATTAAATATTTGGGTATTCAAATAGATTTTAACTTGAAGTGGAAAACTCACATAGGTGATCTATGCAAAAAACTACGCTTTATTTTAATTAGATTTCATCACTTGAAGAATAAAGTGAATAAGTTGTTCTTAAATACATTATATTATTCTTGGTTTTATTCTCTATTAAACTACGGTATTATTGTCTGGGGAGGAGACTACAAAACTAACTTATCTCCATTAATCTCCCTTCAAAATAAATGCTTCAAAATTTTAAACTACAAACCTTCGACACCCAACCATTTAAAATCTATAAAACTTCTACCTATACGCTACATTGCTTTCTTTCGTATGATTTATTTTTTATATCGTAATAAAACAATATGTGAATATAAAAATCAAATTTCAGAACGGAGACCTAATGAAATATACCAAATACCGCGCTTCAATAAAGAAATCTTCCGCAAACATTTTTGTTATTTAGCACCTAAATTATTTAATGGATTAACTTTAGACCTACAAAACATCTCAAGTAATAAAAAATTTAAGAATTTGTTATTTGATTTCTTATTGGTCATTGATGATTTAGATGTCTTTTTTAAGTTATAGAAGCAACATGTAATTTTAATGCCTATGCTGTTTTGCCATTTATCTCTTTGTATTTGTCATTTAAATTGTGTTATTATTATTATTATTTTTTTTTTTTATGTACATATGTATTGTGTATTAGTTATATTTTAAGACACTTTTTTTTTTTTCGATTTTATTTCCTCATCTGTACTAAATTTGCTTGTAATAATTTTTTTGGTCAGCTAAATGGGCATGTGCCCCAGTCTGACTAATATGCCTTCCCCCTATTTTCGATTGTATCGCTTTGTACAAAAATGAAATAAATTATTATTATTATTATTATTATTATTATTAAGGAAGGGTGGCCGAGGCCTGGTGGCGCAACGGTAGCGCGTCTGACTCCAGATTAGAAGGTTGCTTGTTCGAATCACGTCCGGGTCAAGCTTTTAAGAAGGGAAAATTATTTTCTATCCATTTCAATGGAAAAATAATTTCTTCATTAGTACACCCAGAGTCGTCGAGGCCTGGTGGCGCAACGGTAGCGCGTCTGACTCCAGATCAGAAGGTTGCGTGTTCGAATCACCTCCGGGTCAAGATTTTTAGAATGAAAAATTATTTTTCCCTTTAAAAGGAAAGAAAAATAATTTTTCATTCATTTTAAAGGGAAAAATAATTTCTTTAGTAGTAAGGAAGGGTGGCCAAAGCCTGGTTGCGCAACGGTAGCGCGTCTGACTCCAGATCAAAAGGTTGCGTGTTCGAATCACGTCCTGGTCAAGATTTTTAGAATGGAAAATTATTTTTCTTTCCTTTTTAATATAAAAATAATTTCTTCAATAGTAAAGGCAGGCTGTTCGAGGCCTGGTGGCGCAACGGTAGCGCGTCTGACTCCAGATCAGAAGGTTGCGTGTTCGAATCACGTCCGGGTCAAGATTTTTAGAAAGGAAAATTATTTTTCTTTCCTTTTAAATGGAAAAATAATTTCTTCTTAAGTACACCCAGGGTCGTCGAGGCCTGGTGGCGCAACGGTAGGACGTCTGACTCCAGATCAAAAGGTTGCGTGTTCGAATCACGTCCGGGTCAAGCTTTTTAGAAAGGAAAATAATTTTTCTTTCATTTTAAAGGGAAAAATAATTTCTTTAGTAGTAAGGAAGGGTGGCCGAGGCCTGGTGGCGCAACGGTAGCGCGTCTGACTCCAGATCAGAAGGTTGCGTGTTCGAATCACGTCCGGGTCAAGCTTTTTAGAAAGGAAAATAATTTTTCTTTCATTTTAAAGGGAAAAATAATTTCTTTAAGAGTAAGGAAGGGTGGCCGAGGCCTGGTGGCGCAACGGTAGCGCGTCTGACTCCAGATCAGAAGGTTGCGTGTTCGAATCACGTCCGGGTCAAGCTTTTAAGAAGGGAAAATTATTTTTCTATCCATTTCAATGAAAAAATAATTTCTTCTTTAGTACACCCAGGGTCGTCGAGGCCTGGTGGCGCAACGGTAGCGCGTCTGACTCCAGATCAGAAGGTTGCGTGTTCGAATCACGTCCGGGTCAAGATTTTTAGAATGAAAAATTATTTTTCTTTCCTTTTAAATGGAAAAATAATTTCTTCATTAGTACACCCAGGATCGTCGAGGCCTGGTGGCGCAACGGTAGCGCGTCTGACTCCAAATCAGAAGGTTGCGTGTTCGAATCACGTCCGGGTCAAGCTTTTTAGAAAGGAAAATAATTTTTCTTTCATTTTAAAGGGAAAAATAATTTCTTTAGTAGTAAGGAAGGGTGGCCGAGGCCTGGTGGCGCAACGGTAGCGCGTCTGACTCCAGATCAGAAGGTACCCAGGGTCGTCGAGGCCTGGTGGCGCAACGGTAGCGCGTCTGACTCCAGATCAGAAGGTTGCGTGTTCGAATCACGTCCGGGTCAAGATTTTTAGAATGAAAAATTATTTTTCTTTCCTTTTCAATGGAAAAATAATTTCTTCATTAGTACACCCAGGATTGTCGAGGCCTGGTGGCGCAACGGTAGCGCGTCTTACTCCAGATCAGAAGGTTGCGTGTTCGAATCACGTCCTGGTCAAGATTTTTAGAATGGAAAATTATTTTTCTTTCCTTTTAAATATAAAAATAATTTCTTCAATAGTAAAGGCAGGGTGTTCGAGGCCTGGTGGCGCAACGGTAGCGCGTCTGACTCCAGATCAGAAGGTTGCGTGTTCGAATCACGTCCGGGTCAAGCTTTTAAGAAGGGAAAATTATTTTTCTATCCATTTCAATGAAAAAATAATTTCTTCTTTAGTACACCCAGGGTCGTCGAGGCCTGGTGGCGCAACGGTAGCGCGTCTGACTCCAGATCAGAAGGTTGCGTGTTCGAATCACGTCCGGGTCAAGATTTTTAGAATGAAAAATTATTTTTCTTTCCTTTTAAATGGAAAAATAATTTCTTCATTAGTACACCCAGGATCGTCGAGGCCTGGTGGCGCAACGGTAGCACGTCTGAATCCCGATCAAAAGGTTGCGTGTTCGAATCACGTCCGGGTCAAGATTTTTAGAATGGAAAATTATTTTTCTTTCCTTTTAAATGGAAAAATAATTTCTTCTTTAGTACACCCAGGGTGGTCGAGGCCTGGTTGCGCAACGGTAGCGCGTCTGACTCCAGATCAGAAGGTTGCGTGTTCGAATCACGTCCGGGCCAAGGTTTTTAGAATGGAAAATTATTTTTCTTTCCTTTTAAATGGAAAAATAATTTCTTCATTAGTACACCCAGGATCGTCGAGGCCTGGTGGCGCAACGGTAGCACGTCTGAATCCCGATCAAAAGGTTGCTTGTTCGAATCACGTCCGGGTCAAGCTTTTTAGAAAGGAAAATAATTTTTCTTTCATTTTAAAGGGAAAAATAATTTCTTTAGTAGTAAGGAAGGGTGGCCGAGGCCTGGTGGCGCAACGGTAGCGCGTCTGACTCCAGATCAGAAGGTTGCGTGTTCGAATCACGTTCGGGTCAAGATTTTTAGAATGGAAAATTATTTTTCTTACCTTTTATATAAAAATAATTTCTTCAATAGTAAAGGCAGGGTGTTCGAGGCCTGGTGGCACAACGGTAGCTCGTCTGACTCCAGATCAGGAGGTTGCGTGTTCGAATCACATCCGGGTCAAGATTTTTAGAATGGAAAATTATTTTTCTTTCCTTTTAAATATAAAAATAATTTCTTCAATAGTAAAGGCAGGGTGTTCGAGGCCTGGTGGCGCAACGGTAGCGCGTCTGACTCCAGATCAGAAGGTTGCGTGTTCGAATCACGTCCGGGTCAAGATTTTTAGAATGGAAAATTATTTTTCTTTCCTTTTAAATGGAAAAATAATTTCTTCTTTAGTACACCCAGGGTCGTCGAGGCCTGGTGGCGCAACGGTAGGACGTCTGACTCCAGATCAAAAGGTTGCGTGTTCGAATCACGTCCGGGTCAAGCTTTTTAGAAAGGAAAATAATTTTTCTTTCATTTTAAAGGGAAAAATAATTTCTTTAGTAGTAAGGAAGGGTGGCCGAGGCCTGGTGGCGCAACGGTAGCGCGTCTGACTCCAGATCAGAAGGTTGCGTGTTCTAATCACGTCCGGGTCAAGCTTTTTAGACAGGAAAATAATTTTTCTTTCATTTTAAAGGGAAAAATAATTTCTTTAAGAGTAAGGAAGGGTGGCCGAGGCCTGGTGGCGCAACGGTAGCGCGTCTGACTCCAGATCAGAAGGTTGCGTGTTCGAATCACGTCCGGGTCAAGCTTTTAAGAAGGGAAAATTATTTTTCTATCCATTTCAATGAAAAAATAATTTCTTCTTTAGTACACCCAGGGTCGTCGAGGCCTGGTGGCGCAACGGTAGCGCGTCTGACTCCAGATCAGAAGGTTGCGTGTTCGAATCACGTCCGGGTCAAGATTTTTAGAATGAAAAATTATTTTTCTTTCCTTTTAAATGGAAAAATAATTTCTTCATTAGTACACCCAGGATCGTCGAGGCCTGGTGGCGCAACGGTAGCGCGTCTGACTCCAAATCAGAAGGTTGCGTGTTCGAATCACGTCCTGGTCAAGATTTTTAGAATGGAAAATTATTTTTCTTTCCTTTTAAATATAAAAATAATTTCTTCAATAGTAAAGGCAGGGTGTTCGAGGCCTGGTGGCACAACGGTAGCTCGTCTGACTCCAGATCAGGAGGTTGCGTGTTCGAATCACATCCGGGTCAAGATTTTTAGAATGGAAAATTATTTTTCTTTCCTTTTAAATATAAAAATAATTTCTTCAATAGTAAAGGCAGGGTGTTCGAGGCCTGGTGGCGCAACGGTAGCGCGTCTGACTCCAGATCAGAAGGTTGCGTGTTCGAATCACGTCCGGGTCAAGATTTTTAGAATGGAAAATTATTTTTCTTTCCTTTTAAATGGAAAAATAATTTCTTCTTTAGTACACCCAGGGTCGTCGAGGCCTGGTGGCGCAACGGTAGGACGTCTGACTCCAGATCAAAAGGTTGCGTGTTCGAATCACGTCCGGGTCAAGCTTTTTAGAAAGGAAAATAATTTTTCTTTCATTTTAAAGGGAAAAATAATTTCTTTAGTAGTAAGGAAGGGTGGCCGAGGCCTGGTGGCGCAACGGTAGCGCGTCTGACTCCAGATCAGAAGGTTGCGTGTTCTAATCACGTCCGGGTCAAGCTTTTTAGACAGGAAAATAATTTTTCTTTCATTTTAAAGGGAAAAATAATTTCTTTAAGAGTAAGGAAGGGTGGCCGAGGCCTGGTGGCGCAACGGTAGCGCGTCTGACTCCAGATCAGAAGGTTGCGTGTTCGAATCACGTCCGGGTCAAGCTTTTAAGAAGGGAAAATTATTTTTCTATCCATTTCAATGAAAAAATAATTTCTTCTTTAGTACACCCAGGGTCGTCGAGGCCTGGTGGCGCAACGGTAGCGCGTCTGACTCCAGATCAGAAGGTTGCGTGTTCGAATCACGTCCGGGTCAAGATTTTTAGAATGAAAAATTATTTTTCTTTCCTTTTAAATGGAAAAATAATTTCTTCATTAGTACACCCAGGATCGTCGAGGCCTGGTGGCGCAACGGTAGCGCGTCTGACTCCAAATCAGAAGGTTGCGTGTTCGAATCACGTCCTGGTCAAGATTTTTAGAATGGAAAATTATTTTTCTTTCCTTTTAAATATAAAAATAATTTCTTCAATAGTAAAGGCAGGGTGTTCGAGGCCTGGTGGCGCAACGGTAGCGCGTCTGACTCCAGATCAGAAGGTTGCGTGTTCGAATCACGTCCGGGTCAAGATTTTTAGAATGGAAAATTATTTTTCTTTCCTTTTAAATGGAAAAATAATTTCTTCTTTAGTACACCCAGGGTGGTCGAGGCCTGGTGGCGCAACGGTAGCGCGTCTGACTCCAGATCAGAAGTTTGCGTGTTCGAATCACGTCCGGGCCAAGATTTTTAGAATGGAAAATTATTTTTCTTTCCTTTTAAATGGAAAAATAATTTCTTCATTAGTACACCCAGGATCGTCGAGGCCTGGTGGCGCAACGGTAGCACGTCTGAATCCCGATCAAAAGGTTGCGTGTTCGAATCACGTCCGGGTCAAGCTTTTTAGAAAGGAAAATAATTTTTCTTTCATTTTAAAGGGAAAAATAATTTCTTTAGTAGTAAGGAAGGGTGGCCAAAGCCTGGTTGCGCAACGGTAGCGCGTCTGACTCCAGATCAGAAGGTTGCGTGTTCGAATCACGTCCGGGTCAAGCTTTTTAGAAAGGAAAATAATTTTTCTTTCATTTTAAAGGGAAAAATAATTTCTTTAGTAGTAAGGAAGGGTGGCCGAGGCCTGGTGGCGCAACGGTAGCGCGTCTGACTCCAGATCAGAAGGTTGCGTGTTCTAATCACGTCCGGGTCAAGCTTTTTAGAAAGGAAAATAATTTTTCTTTCATTTTAAAGGGAAAAATAATTTCTTTAAGAGTAAGGAAGGGTGGCCGAGGCCTGGTGGCGCAACGGTAGCGCGTCTGACTCCAGATCAGAAGGTTGCGTGTTCGAATCACGTCCGGGTCAAGCTTTTAAGAAGGGAAAATTATTTTTCTATCCATTTCAATGAAAAAATAATTTCTTCTTTAGTACACCCAGGGTCGTCGAGGCCTGGTGGCGCAACGGTAGCGCGTCTGACTCCAGATCAGAAGGTTGCGTGTTCGAATCACGTCCGGGTCAAGATTTTTAGAATGAAAAATTATTTTTCTTTCCTTTTAAATGGAAAAATAATTTCTTCATTAGTACACCCAGGATCGTCGAGGCCTGGTGGCGCAACGGTAGCGCGTCTGACTCCAAATCAGAAGGTTGCGTGTTCGAATCACGTCCTGGTCAAGATTTTTAGAATGGAAAATTATTTTTCTTTCCTTTTAAATATAAAAATAATTTCTTCAATAGTAAAGGCAGGGTGTTCGAGGCCTGGTGGCGCAACGGTAGCGCGTCTGACTCCAGATCAGAAGGTTGCGTGTTCGAATCACGTCCGGGTCAAGATTTTTAGAATGGAAAATTATTTTTCTTTCCTTTTAAATGGAAAAATAATTTCTTCTTTAGTACACCCAGGGTGGTCGAGGCCTGGTGGCGCAACGGTAGCGCGTCTGACTCCAGATCAGAAGGTTGCGTGTTCGAATCACGTCCGGGCCAAGGTTTTTAGAATGGAAAATTATTTTTCTTTCCTTTTAAATGGAAAAATAATTTCTTCACTAGTACACCCAGGATCGTCGAGGCCTGGTGGCGCAACGGTAGCACGGCTGAATCCCGATCAAAAGGTTGCGTGTTCGAATCACGTCCGGGTCAAGCTTTTTAGAAAGGAAAATAATTTTTCTTTCATTTTAAAGGGAAAAATAATTTCTTTAGTAGTAAGGAAATTAAATTATTAATTAATAATTAATTTCGAAATAATTATCGAAAAAGCATTATCTAATAAAATGTATAATTTTTTATTTCATACTAATTTCTTTGCTGAAAATCAGTATGGTTTTATTAAAGGTCGCAATACGGAAATCGCTCTCATAAAATTCACTAAATTTATATACAACAGTATCGATAAAAATAAGAAAACAGTGGCTATTTTTCTTGATATATCTAAGGCTTTTGACAGTGTGAATCATTATATATTAATAGATAAATTGCAATATGCCGGTTTTAGAGGAAACATTTTAGAATGGTTCATCTCATATCTCTCAAATAGGAAACAAAGAGTAAAAATAAAAGATTCCTACAGTGACTTTTCCACAACAAATCGTGGCGTTCCACAGGGCTCAATATTAGGACCATTATTATTTATAATTTTTATAAATGATTTTTGTAAATTAAATCTTTTTGGTGAAATGATAACTTATGCAGATGACTCAGTTCTATTATATTCTTGTCATGATTTAAATGAACTAAAAAGACAAATTGAATCTGATCTTATTTTAATTAGAAAATGGTTTTTGTCAAATGATTTAACTCTTAACTTAAATAAAACTAAATATATATATTTCACATTGCAGGAATGCTCTATTGACTTAAATTTCAAATTTCACAGTAACACCTGCAATGCTATTCAAAATTGTAACTGTTATTCCTTGCAACGCGTTAATACCATTAAATATTTGGGTATTCAAATAGATTTTAACTTGAAGTGGAAAACTCACATAGGTGATCTATGCAAAAAACTACGCTTTATTTTAATTAGATTTCATCACTTGAAGAATAAAGTGAATAAGTTGTTCTTAAATACATTATATTATTCTTGGTTTTATTCTCTATTAAACTACGGTATTATTGTCTGGGGAGGAGACTACAAAACTAACTTATCTCCATTAATCTCCCTTCAAAATAAATGCTTCAAAATTTTAAACTACAAACCTTCGACACCCAACCATTTAAAATCTATAAAACTTCTACCTATACGCTACATTGCTTTCTTTCGTATGATTTATTTTTTATATCGTAATAAAACAATATGTGAATATAAAAATCAAATTTCAGAACGGAGACCTAATGAAATATACCAAATACCGCGCTTCAATAAAGAAATCTTCCGCAAACATTTTTGTTATTTAGCACCTAAATTATTTAATGGATTAACTTTAGACCTACAAAACATCTCAAGTAATAAAAAATTTAAGAATTTGTTATTTGATTTCTTATTGGTCATTGATGATTTAGATGTCTTTTTTAAGTTATAGAAGCAACATGTAATTTTAATGCCTATGCTGTTTTGCCATTTATCTCTTTGTATTTGTCATTTAAATTGTGTTATTATTATTATTTTTTTTTTTTTTATGTACATATGTATTGTGTATTAGTTATATTTTAAGACACTTTTTTTTTTTTTCGATTTTATTTCCTCATCTGTACTAAATTTGCTTGTAATAATTTTTTTGGTCAGCTAAATGGGCATGTGCCCCAGTCTGACTAATATGCCTTCCCCCTATTTTCGATTGTATCGCTTTGTACAAAAATGAAATAAATTATTATTATTATTATTATTATTATTATTAAGGAAGGGTGGCCGAGGCCTGGTGGCGCAACGGTAGCGCGTCTGACTCCAGATTAGAAGGTTGCTTGTTCGAATCACGTCCGGGTCAAGCTTTTAAGAAGGGAAAATTATTTTCTATCCATTTCAATGGAAAAATAATTTCTTCATTAGTACACCCAGAGTCGTCGAGGCCTGGTGGCGCAACGGTAGCGCGTCTGACTCCAGATCAGAAGGTTGCGTGTTCGAATCACCTCCGGGTCAAGATTTTTAGAATGAAAAATTATTTTTCTTTCCTTTTAAAGGGAAAAATAATTTCTTTAGTAGTAAGGAAGGGTGGCCGAGGCCTGGTGGCGCAACGGTAGCGCGTCTGACTCCAGATCAGAAGGTTGCGTGTTCGAATCACGTCCGGGTCAAGCTTTTAAGAAAGGAAAATAATTTTTCTTTCATTTTAAAGGGAAAAATAATTTCTTTAGTAGTAAGGAAGGGTGGCCGAGGCCTGGTGGCGCAACGGTAGCGCGTCTGACTCCAGATCAGAAGGTTGCGTGTTCGAATCACGTCCGGGTCAAGCTTTTAAGAAGGGAAAATTATTTTTCTATCCATTTCAATGGAAAAATAATTTCTTCTTTAGTACACCCAGGGTCGTCGAGGCCTGGTGGCGCAACGGTAGCGCGTCTGACTCCTGATCAGAAGGTTGCGTGTTCGAATCACGTCCGGGTCAAGATTTTTAGAATGAAAAATTATTTTTCTTTCCTTTTAAATGGAAAAATAATTTCTTCATTAGTACACCCAGGATCGTCGAGGCCTGGTGGCGCAACGGTAGCGCGTCTGACTCCAGATCAGAAGGTTGCGTGTTCGAATCACGTCCTGGTCAAGATTTTTAGAATGGAAAATTATTTTTCTTTCCTTTTAAATATAAAAATAATTTCTTCAATAGTAAAGGCAGGGTGTTCGAGGCCTGGTGGCGCAACGGTAGCGCGTCTGACTCCAGATCAGAAGGTTGCGTGTTCGAATCACGTCCGGGTCAAGATTTTTAGAATGGAAAATTATTTTTCTTTCCTTTTAAATGGAAAAATAATTTCTTCTTTAGTACACCCAGGGTGGTCGAGGCCTGGTGGCGCAACGGTAGCGCGTCTGACTCCAGATCAGAAGGTTGCGTGTTCGAATCACGTCCGGGCCAAGATTTTTAGAATGGAAAATTATTTTTCTTTCCTTTTAAATGGAAAAATAATTTCTTCATTAGTACACCCAGCATCGTCGAGGCCTGGTGGCGCAACGGTAGCACGTCTGAATCCCGATCAAAAGGTTGCGTGTTCGAATCACGTCCGGGTCAAGCTTTTTAGAAAGGAAAATAATTTTTCTTTCATTTTAAAGGGAAAAATAATTTCTTTAGTAGTAAGGAAGGGTGGCCAAAGCCTGGTTGCGCAACGCTAGCGCGTCTGACTCCAGATCAGAAGGTTGCGTGTTCGAATCACGTCCGGGTCAAGCTTTTTAGAAAGGAAAATAATTTTTCTTTCATTTTAAAGGGAAAAATAATTTCTTTAGTAGTAAGGAAGGGTGGCGGAGGCCTGGTGGCGCAACGGTAGCGCGTCTGACTCCAGATCAGAAGGTTGCGTGTTCGAATCACGTCCGGGTCAAGCTTTTAAGAAGGGAAAATTATTTTCTATCCATTTCAATGGAAAAATAATTTCTTCATTAGTACACCCAGAGTCGTCGAGGCCTGGTGGCGCAACGGTAGCGCGTCTGACTCCAGATCAGAAGGTTGCGTGTTCGAATCACGTCCGGGTCAAGCTTTTTAGAAAGGAAAATAATTTTTCTTTCATTTTAAAGGGAAAAATAATTTCTTTAGTAGTAAGGAAGGGTGGCCGAGGCCTGGTGGCGCAACGGTAGCGCGTCTGACTCCAGATCAGAAGGTTGCGTGTTCGAATCACGTCCGGGTCAAGCTTTTTAGAAAGGAAAATAATTTTTCTTTCATTTTAAAGGGAAAAATAATTTCTTTAAGAGTAAGGAAGGGTGGCCGAGGCCTGGTGGCGCAACGGTAGCGCGTCTGACTCCAGATCAGAAGGTTGCGTGTTCGAATCACGTCCGGGTCAAGCTTTTAAGAAGGGAAAATTATTTTTCTATCCATTTCAATGAAAAAATAATTTCTTCTTTAGTACACCCAGGGTCGTCGAGGCCTGGTGGCGCAACGGTAGCGCGTCTGACTCCAGATCAGAAGGTTGCGTGTTCGAATCACGTCCGGGTCAAGATTTTTAGAATGAAAAATTATTTTTCTTTCCTTTTAAATGGAAAAATAATTTCTTCATTAGTACACCCAGGATCGTCGAGGCCTGGTGGCGCAACGGTAGCGCGTCTGACTCCAAATCAGAAGGTTGCGTGTTCGAATCACGTCCTGGTCAAGATTTTTAGAATGGAAAATTATTTTTCTTTCCTTTTAAATATAAAAATAATTTCTTCAATAGTAAAGGCAGGGTGTTCGAGGCCTGGTGGCGCAACGGTAGCGCGTCTGACTCCAGATCAGAAGGTTGCGTGTTCGAATCACGTCCGGGTCAAGATTTTTAGAATGGAAAATTATTTTTCTTTCCTTTTAAATGGAAAAATAATTTCTTCTTTAGTACACCCAGGGTGGTCGAGGCCTGGTGGCGCAACGGTAGCGCGTCTGACTCCAGATCAGAAGGTTGCGTGTTCGAATCACGTCCGGGCCAAGGTTTTTAGAATGGAAAATTATTTTTCTTTCCTTTTAAATGGAAAAATAATTTCTTCACTAGTACACCCAGGATCGTCGAGGCCTGGTGGCGCAACGGTAGCACGGCTGAATCCCGATCAAAAGGTTGCGTGTTCGAATCACGTCCGGGTCAAGCTTTTTAGAAAGGAAAATAATTTTTCTTTCATTTTAAAGGGAAAAATAATTTCTTTAGTAGTAAGGAAATTAAATTATTAATTAATAATTAATTTCGAAATAATTATCGAAAAAGCATTATCTAATAAAATGTATAATTTTTTATTTCATACTAATTTCTTTGCTGAAAATCAGTATGGTTTTATTAAAGGTCGCAATACGGAAATCGCTCTCATAAAATTCACTAAATTTATATACAACAGTATCGATAAAAATAAGAAAACAGTGGCTATTTTTCTTGATATATCTAAGGCTTTTGACAGTGTGAATCATTATATATTAATAGATAAATTGCAATATGCCGGTTTTAGAGGAAACATTTTAGAATGGTTCATCTCATATCTCTCAAATAGGAAACAAAGAGTAAAAATAAAAGATTCCTACAGTGACTTTTCCACAACAAATCGTGGCGTTCCACAGGGCTCAATATTAGGACCATTATTATTTATAATTTTTATAAATGATTTTTGTAAATTAAATCTTTTTGGTGAAATGATAACTTATGCAGATGACTCAGTTCTATTATATTCTTGTCATGATTTAAATGAACTAAAAAGACAAATTGAATCTGATCTTATTTTAATTAGAAAATGGTTTTTGTCAAATGATTTAACTCTTAACTTAAATAAAACTAAATATATATATTTCACATTGCAGGAATGCTCTATTGACTTAAATTTCAAATTTCACAGTAACACCTGCAATGCTATTCAAAATTGTAACTGTTATTCCTTGCAACGCGTTAATACCATTAAATATTTGGGTATTCAAATAGATTTTAACTTGAAGTGGAAAACTCACATAGGTGATCTATGCAAAAAACTACGCTTTATTTTAATTAGATTTCATCACTTGAAGAATAAAGTGAATAAGTTGTTCTTAAATACATTATATTATTCTTGGTTTTATTCTCTATTAAACTACGGTATTATTGTCTGGGGAGGAGACTACAAAACTAACTTATCTCCATTAATCTCCCTTCAAAATAAATGCTTCAAAATTTTAAACTACAAACCTTCGACACCCAACCATTTAAAATCTATAAAACTTCTACCTATACGCTACATTGCTTTCTTTCGTATGATTTATTTTTTATATCGTAATAAAACAATATGTGAATATAAAAATCAAATTTCAGAACGGAGACCTAATGAAATATACCAAATACCGCGCTTCAATAAAGAAATCTTCCGCAAACATTTTTGTTATTTAGCACCTAAATTATTTAATGGATTAACTTTAGACCTACAAAACATCTCAAGTAATAAAAAATTTAAGAATTTGTTATTTGATTTCTTATTGGTCATTGATGATTTAGATGTCTTTTTTAAGTTATAGAAGCAACATGTAATTTTAATGCCTATGCTGTTTTGCCATTTATCTCTTTGTATTTGTCATTTAAATTGTGTTATTATTATTATTTTTTTTTTTTTTATGTACATATGTATTGTGTATTAGTTATATTTTAAGACACTTTTTTTTTTTTTCGATTTTATTTCCTCATCTGTACTAAATTTGCTTGTAATAATTTTTTTGGTCAGCTAAATGGGCATGTGCCCCAGTCTGACTAATATGCCTTCCCCCTATTTTCGATTGTATCGCTTTGTACAAAAATGAAATAAATTATTATTATTATTATTATTATTATTATTAAGGAAGGGTGGCCGAGGCCTGGTGGCGCAACGGTAGCGCGTCTGACTCCAGATTAGAAGGTTGCTTGTTCGAATCACGTCCGGGTCAAGCTTTTAAGAAGGGAAAATTATTTTCTATCCATTTCAATGGAAAAATAATTTCTTCATTAGTACACCCAGAGTCGTCGAGGCCTGGTGGCGCAACGGTAGCGCGTCTGACTCCAGATCAGAAGGTTGCGTGTTCGAATCACCTCCGGGTCAAGATTTTTAGAATGAAAAATTATTTTTCTTTCCTTTTAAAGGGAAAAATAATTTCTTTAGTAGTAAGGAAGGGTGGCCGAGGCCTGGTGGCGCAACGGTAGCGCGTCTGACTCCAGATCAGAAGGTTGCGTGTTCGAATCACGTCCGGGTCAAGCTTTTAAGAAAGGAAAATAATTTTTCTTTCATTTTAAAGGGAAAAATAATTTCTTTAGTAGTAAGGAAGGGTGGCCGAGGCCTGGTGGCGCAACGGTAGCGCGTCTGACTCCAGATCAGAAGGTTGCGTGTTCGAATCACGTCCGGGTCAAGCTTTTAAGAAGGGAAAATTATTTTTCTATCCATTTCAATGGAAAAATAATTTCTTCTTTAGTACACCCAGGGTCGTCGAGGCCTGGTGGCGCAACGGTAGCGCGTCTGACTCCTGATCAGAAGGTTGCGTGTTCGAATCACGTCCGGGTCAAGATTTTTAGAATGAAAAATTATTTTTCTTTCCTTTTAAATGGAAAAATAATTTCTTCATTAGTACACCCAGGATCGTCGAGGCCTGGTGGCGCAACGGTAGCGCGTCTGACTCCAGATCAGAAGGTTGCGTGTTCGAATCACGTCCTGGTCAAGATTTTTAGAATGGAAAATTATTTTTCTTTCCTTTTAAATATAAAAATAATTTCTTCAATAGTAAAGGCAGGGTGTTCGAGGCCTGGTGGCGCAACGGTAGCGCGTCTGACTCCAGATCAGAAGGTTGCGTGTTCGAATCACGTCCGGGTCAAGATTTTTAGAATGGAAAATTATTTTTCTTTCCTTTTAAATGGAAAAATAATTTCTTCTTTAGTACACCCAGGGTGGTCGAGGCCTGGTGGCGCAACGGTAGCGCGTCTGACTCCAGATCAGAAGGTTGCGTGTTCGAATCACGTCCGGGCCAAGATTTTTAGAATGGAAAATTATTTTTCTTTCCTTTTAAATGGAAAAATAATTTCTTCATTAGTACACCCAGCATCGTCGAGGCCTGGTGGCGCAACGGTAGCACGTCTGAATCCCGATCAAAAGGTTGCGTGTTCGAATCACGTCCGGGTCAAGCTTTTTAGAAAGGAAAATAATTTTTCTTTCATTTTAAAGGGAAAAATAATTTCTTTAGTAGTAAGGAAGGGTGGCCAAAGCCTGGTTGCGCAACGCTAGCGCGTCTGACTCCAGATCAGAAGGTTGCGTGTTCGAATCACGTCCGGGTCAAGCTTTTTAGAAAGGAAAATAATTTTTCTTTCATTTTAAAGGGAAAAATAATTTCTTTAGTAGTAAGGAAGGGTGGCGGAGGCCTGGTGGCGCAACGGTAGCGCGTCTGACTCCAGATCAGAAGGTTGCGTGTTCGAATCACGTCCGGGTCAAGCTTTTAAGAAGGGAAAATTATTTTCTATCCATTTCAATGGAAAAATAATTTCTTCATTAGTACACCCAGAGTCGTCGAGGCCTGGTGGCGCAACGGTAGCGCGTCTGACTCCAGATCAGAAGGTTGCGTGTTCGAATCACCTCCGGGTCAAGATTTTTAGAATGAAAAATTATTTTTCTTTCCTTTTAAATGGAAAAATAATTTCTTCATTAGTACACCCAGGATCGTCGAGGCCTGGTGGCGCAACGGTAGGACGTCTGACTCCAGATCAAAAGGTTGCGTGTTCGAATCACGTCCGGGTCAAGCTTTTTAGAAAGGAAAATAATTTTTCTTTCATTTTAAAGGGAAAAATAATTTCTTTAGTAGTAAGGAAGGGTGGCCGAGGCCTGGTGGCGCAACGGTAGCGCGTCTGACTCCAGATCAGAAGGTTGCGTGTTCGAATCACGTCCGGGTCAAGCTTTTTAGAAAGGAAAATAATTTTTCTTTCATTTTAAAGGGAAAAATAATTTCTTTAGTAGTAAGGAAGGGTGGTCGAGGCCTGGTGGCGCAACGGTAGCGCGTCTGACTCCAGATCAGAAGGTTGCGTGTTCGAATCACGTCCGGGTCAAGCTTTTAAGAAGGGAAAATTATTTTTCTATCCATTTCAATGGAAAAATAATTTCTTCTTTAGTACACCCAGGGTCGTCGAGGCCTGGTGGCGCAACGGTAGCGCGTCTGACTCCAGATCAGAAGGTTGCGTGTTCGAATCACGTCCGGGTCAAGATTTTTAGAATGAAAAATTATTTTTCTTTCCTTTTAAATGGAAAAATAATTTCTTCATTAGTACACCCAGGATCGTCGAGGACTGGTGGCGCAACGGTAGCGCGTCTGACTCCAGATCAGAAGGTTGCGTGTTTGAATCACGTCCTGGTCAAGATTTTTAGAATGGAAAATTATTTTTCTTTCCTTTTTAATATAAAAATAATTTCTTCAATAGTAAAGGCAGGCTGTTCGAGGCCTGGTGGCGCAACGGTAGCGCGTCTGACTCCAAATCAGAAGGTTGCGTGTTCGAATCACGTCCGGGTCAAGATTTTTAGAAAGGAAAATTATTTTTCTTTCCTTTTAAATGGAAAAATAATTTCTTCTTAAGTACACCCAGGGTCGTCGAGGCCTGGTGGCGCAACGGTAGGACGTCTGACTCCAGATCAAAAGGTTGCGTGTTCGAATCACGTCCGGGTCAAGCTTTTTAGAAAGGAAAATAATTTTTCTTTCATTTTAAAGGGAAAAATAATTTCTTTAGTAGTAAGGAAGGGTAGCCGAGGCCTGGTGGCGCAACGGTAGCGCGTCTGACTCCAGATCAGAAGGTTGCGTGTTCGAATCACGTCCGGGTCAAGCTTTTTAGAAAGGAAAATAATTTTTCTTTCATTTTAAAGGGAAAAATAATTTCTTTAAGAGTAAGGAAGGGTGGCCGAGGCCTGGTGGCGCAACGGTAGCGCGTCTGACTCCAGATCAGAAGGTTGCGTGTTCGAATCACGTCCGGGTCAAGCTTTTAAGAAGGGAAAATTATTTTTCTATCCATTTCAATGAAAAAATAATTTCTTCTTTAGTACACCCAGGGTCGTCGAGGCCTGGTGGCGCAACGGTAGCGCGTCTGACTCCAGATCAGAAGGTTGCGTGTTCGAATCACGTCCGGGTCAAGATTTTTAGAATGAAAAATTATTTTTCTTTCCTTTTAAATGGAAAAATAATTTCTTCATTAGTACACCCAGGATCGTCGAGGCCTGGTGGCGCAACGGTAGCGCGTCTGACTCCAAATCAGAAGGTTGCGTGTTCGAATCACGTCCTGGTCAAGATTTTTAGAATGGAAAATTATTTTTCTTTCCTTTTAAATATAAAAATAATTTCTTCAATAGTAAAGGCAGGGTGTTCAAGGCCTGGTGGCGCAACGGTAGCGCGTCTGACTCCAGATCAGAAGGTTGCGTGTTCGAATCACGTCCGGGTCAAGATTTTTAGAATGGAAAATTATTTTTCTTTCCTTTTAAATGGAAAAATAATTTCTTCTTTAGTACACCCAGGGTGGTCGAGGCCTGGTGGCGCAACGGTAGCGCGTCTGACTCCAGATCAGAAGGTTGCGTGTTCGAATCACGTCCGGGTCAAGCTTTTAAGAAGGGAAAATTATTTTTCTATCCATTTCAATGGAAAAATAATTTCTTCTTTAGTACACCCAGGGTCGTCGAGGCCTGGTGGCGCAACGGTAGCGCGTCTGACTCCAGATCAGAAGGTTGCGTGTTCGAATCACGTCCGGGTCAAGATTTTTAGAATGAAAAATTATTTTTCTTTCCTTTTAAATGGAAAAATAATTTCTTCATTAGTACACCCAGGATCGTCGAGGACTGGTGGCGCAACGGTAGCGCGTCTGACTCCAGATCAGAAGGTTGCGTGTTTGAATCACGTCCTGGTCAAGATTTTTAGAATGGAAAATTATTTTTCTTTCCTTTTTAATATAAAAATAATTTCTTCAATAGTAAAGGCAGGCTGTTCGAGGCCTGGTGGCGCAACGGTAGCGCGTCTGACTCCAAATCAGAAGGTTGCGTGTTCGAATCACGTCCGGGTCAAGATTTTTAGAAAGGAAAATTATTTTTCTTTCCTTTTAAATGGAAAAATAATTTCTTCTTAAGTACACCCAGGGTCGTCGAGGCCTGGTGGCGCAACGGTAGGACGTCTGACTCCAGATCAAAAGGTTGCGTGTTCGAATCACGTCCGGGTCAAGCTTTTTAGAAAGGAAAATAATTTTTCTTTCATTTTAAAGGGAAAAATAATTTCTTTAGTAGTAAGGAAGGGTAGCCGAGGCCTGGTGGCGCAACGGTAGCGCGTCTGACTCCAGATCAGAAGGTTGCGTGTTCGAATCACGTCCGGGTCAAGCTTTTTAGAAAGGAAAATAATTTTTCTTTCATTTTAAAGGGAAAAATAATTTCTTTAAGAGTAAGGAAGGGTGGCCGAGGCCTGGTGGCGCAACGGTAGCGCGTCTGACTCCAGATCAGAAGGTTGCGTGTTCGAATCACGTCCGGGTCAAGCTTTTAAGAAGGGAAAATTATTTTTCTATCCATTTCAATGAAAAAATAATTTCTTCTTTAGTACACCCAGGGTCGTCGAGGCCTGGTGGCGCAACGGTAGCGCGTCTGACTCCAGATCAGAAGGTTGCGTGTTCGAATCACGTCCGGGTCAAGATTTTTAGAATGAAAAATTATTTTTCTTTCCTTTTAAATGGAAAAATAATTTCTTCATTAGTACACCCAGGATCGTCGAGGCCTGGTGGCGCAACGGTAGCGCGTCTGACTCCAAATCAGAAGGTTGCGTGTTCGAATCACGTCCTGGTCAAGATTTTTAGAATGGAAAATTATTTTTCTTTCCTTTTAAATATAAAAATAATTTCTTCAATAGTAAAGGCAGGGTGTTCAAGGCCTGGTGGCGCAACGGTAGCGCGTCTGACTCCAGATCAGAAGGTTGCGTGTTCGAATCACGTCCGGGTCAAGATTTTTAGAATGGAAAATTATTTTTCTTTCCTTTTAAATGGAAAAATAATTTCTTCTTTAGTACACCCAGGGTGGTCGAGGCCTGGTGGCGCAACGGTAGCGCGTCTGACTCCAGATCAGAAGGTTGCGTGTTCGAATCACGTCCGGGCCAAGATTTTTAGAATGGAAAATTATTTTTCTTTCCTTTTAAATGGAAAAATAATTTCTTCATTAGTACACCCAGGATCGTCGAGACCTGGTGGCGCAACGGTAGCACGTCTGAATCCCGATCAAAAGGTTGCGTGTTCGAATCACGTCCGGGTCAAGCTTTTTAGAAAGGAAAATAATTTTTCTTTCATTTTAAAGGGAAAAATAATTTCTTTAGTAGTAAGGAAGGGAGGCCGAGGCCTGGTGGCGCAACGGTAGCGCGTCTGACTCCAGATCAGAAGGTTGCGTGTTCGAATCACGTCCGGGTCAAGCTTTTTAGAAAGGAAAATAAATTTTCTTTCATTTTAAAGGGAAAAATAATTTCTTTAGTAGTAAGGAAGGGTGGCCAAAGCCTGGTTGCGCAACGGTAGCGCGTCTGACTCCAGATCAAAAGGTTGCGTGTTCGAATCACGTCCTGGTCAAGATTTTTAGAATGGAAAATTATTTTTCTTTCCTTTTTAATATAAAAATAATTTCTTCAATAGTAAAGGCAGGCTGTTCGAGGCCTGGTGGCGCAACGGTAGCGCGTCTGACTCCAGATCAGAAGGTTGCGTGTTCGAATCACGTCCGGGTCAAGATTTTTAGAAAGGAAAATTATTTTTCTTTCCTTTTAAATGGAAAAATAATTTCTTCTTAAGTACACCCAGGGTCGTCGAGGCCTGGTGGCGCAACGGTAGGACGTCTGACTCCAGATCAAAAGGTTGCGTGTTCGAATCTCGTCCGGGTCAAGCTTTTTAGAAAGGAAAATAATTTTTCTTTCATTTTAAAGGGAAAAATAATTTCTTTAGTAGTAAGGAAGGGTGGCCGAGGCCTGGTGGCGCAACGGTAGCGCGTCTGACTCCAGATCAGAAGGTTGCGTGTTCGAATCACGTCCGGGTCAAGCTTTTTAGAAAGGAAAATAATTTTTCTTTCATTTTAAAGGGAAAAATAATTTCTTTAAGAGTAAGGAAGGGTGGCCGAGGCCTGGTGGCGCAACGGTAGCGCGTCTGACTCCAGATCAGAAGGTTGCGTGTTCGAATCACGTCCGGGTCAAGCTTTTAAGAAGGGAAAATTATTTTTCTATCCATTTCAATGAAAAAATAATTTCTTCTTTAGTACACCCAGGGTCGTCGAGGCCTGGTGGCGCAACGGTAGCGCGTCTGACTCCAGATCAGAAGGTTGCGTGTTCGAATCACGTCCGGGTCAAGATTTTTAGAATGAAAAATTATTTTTCTTTCCTTTTAAATGGAAAAATAATTTCTTCATTAGTACACCCAGGATCGTCGAGGCCTGGTTGCGCAACGGTAGCGCGTCTGACTCCAAATCAGAAGGTTGCGTGTTCGAATCACGTCCTGGTCAAGATTTTTAGAATGGAAAATTATTTTTCTTTCCTTTTAAATATAAAAATAATTTCTTCAATAGTAAAGGCAGGGTGTTCAAGGCCTGGTGGCGCAACGGTAGCGCGTCTGACTCCAGATCAGAAGGTTGCGTGTTTGAATCACGTCCTGGTCAAGATTTTTAGAATGGAAAATTATTTTTCTTTCCTTTTTAATATAAAAATAATTTCTTCAATAGTAAAGGCAGGCTGTTCGAGGCCTGGTGGCGCAACGGTAGCGCGTCTGACTCCAGATCAGAAGGTTGCGTGTTCGAATCACGTCCGGGTCAAGATTTTTAGAAAGGAAAATTATTTTTCTTTCCTTTTAAATGGAAAAATAATTTCTTCTTAAGTACACCCAGGGTCGTCGAGGCCTGGTGGCGCAACGGTAGGACGTCTGACTCCAGATCAAAAGGTTGCGTGTTCGAATCACGTCTGGGTCAAGCTTTTTAGAAAGGAAAATAATTTTTCTTTCATTTTAAAGGGAAAAATAATTTCTTTAGTAGTAAGGAAGGGTGGCCGAGGCCTGGTGGCGCAACGGTAGCGCGTCTGACTCCAGATCAGAAGGTTGCGTGTTCGAATCACGTCCGGGTCAAGCTTTTTAGAAAGGAAAATAATTTTTCTTTCATTTTAAAGGGAAAAATAATTTCTTTAAGAGTAAGGAAGGGTGGCCGAGGCCTGGTGGCGCAACGGTAGCGCGTCTGACTCCAGATCAGAAGGTTGCGTGTTCGAATCACGTCCGGGTCAAGCTTTTAAGAAGGGAAAATTATTTTTCTATCCATTTCAATGAAAAAATAATTTCTTCTTTAGTACACCCAGGGTCGTCGAGGCCTGGCTGCGCAACGGTAGCGCGTCTGACTCCAGATCAGAAGGTTGCGTGTTCGAATCACGTCCGGGTCAAGATTTTTAGAATGAAAAATTATTTTTCTTTCCTTTTAAATGGAAAAATAATTTCTTCATTAGTACACCCAGGATCGTCGAGGCCTGGTGGCGCAACGGTAGCGCGTCTGACTCCAAATTAGAAGGTTGCGTGTTCGAATCACGTCCTGGTCAAGATTTTTAGAATGGAAAATTATTTTTCTTTCCTTTTAAATATAAAAATAATTTCTTCAATAGTAAAGGCAGGGTGTTCAAGGCCTGGTGGCGCAACGGTAGCGCGTCTGACTCCAGATCAGAAGGTTGCGTGTTCGAATCACGTCCGGGTCAAGATTTTTAGAATGGAAAATTATTTTTCTTTCCTTTTAAATGGAAAAATAATTTCTTCTTTAGTACACCCAGGGTGGTCGAGGCCTGGTGGCGCAACGGTAGCGCGTCTGACTCCAGATCAGAAGGTTGCGTGTTCGAATCACGTCCGGGCCAAGATTTTTAGAATGGAAAATTATTTTTCTTTCCTTTTAAATGGAAAAATAATTTCTTCATTAGTACACCCAGGATCGTCGAGACCTGGTGGCGCAACGGTAGCACGTCTGAATCCCGATCAAAAGGTTGCGTGGTCGAATCACGTCCGGGTCAAGCTTTTTAGAAAGGAAAATAATTTTTCTTTCATTTTAAAGGGAAAAATAATTTCTTTAGTAGTAAGGAAGGGTGGCCGAGGCCTGGTGGCGCAACGGTAGCGCGTCTGACTCCAGATCAGAAGGTTGCGTGTTCGAATCACGTCCGGGTCAAGCTTTTTAGAAAGGAAAATAAATTTTCTTTCATTTTAAAGGGAAAAATAATTTCTTTAGTAGTAAGGAAGGGTGGCCAAAGCCTGGTTGCGCAACGGTAGCGCGTCTGACTCCAGATCAAAAGGTTGCGTGTTCGAATCACGTCCTGGTCAAGATTTTTAGAATGGAAAATTATTTTTCTTTCCTTTTTAATATAAAAATAATTTCTTCAATAGTAAAGGCAGGCTGTTCGAGGCCTGGTGGCGCAACGGTAGCGCGTCTGACTCCAGATCAGAAGGTTGCGTGTTCGAATCACGTCCGGGTCAAGATTTTTAGAAAGGAAAATTATTTTTCTTTCCTTTTAAATGGAAAAATAATTTCTTCTTAAGTACACCCAGGGTCGTCGAGGCCTGGTGGCGCAACGGTAGGACGTCTGACTCCAGATCAAAAGGTTGCGTGTTCGAATCACGTCCGGGTCAAGCTTTTTAGAAAGGAAAATAATTTTTCTTTCATTTTAAAGGGAAAAATAATTTCTTTAGTAGTAAGGAAGGGTGGCCGAGGCCTGGTGGCGCAACGGTAGCGCGTCTGACTCCAGATCAGAAGGTTGCGTGTTCGAATCACGTCCGGGTCAAGCTTTTTAGAAAGGAAAATAATTTTTCTTTCATTTTAAAGGGAAAAATAATTTCTTTAAGAGTAAGGAAGGGTGGCCGAGGCCTGGTGGCGCAACGGTAGCTTGTCTGACTCCAGATCAGAAGGTTGCGTGTTCGAATCACGTCCGGGTCAAGCTTTTAAGAAGGGAAAATTATTTTTCTATCCATTTCAATGAAAAAATAATTTCTTCTTTAGTACACCCAGGGTCGTCGAGGCCTGGTGGCGCAACGGTAGCGCGTCTGACTCCAGATCAGAAGGTTGCGTGTTCGAATCACGTCCGGGTCAAGATTTTTAGAATGAAAAATTATTTTTCTTTCCTTTTAAATGGAAAAATAATTTCTTCATTAGTACACCCAGGATCGTCGAGGCCTGGTGGCGCAACGGTAGCGCGTCTGACTCCAAATCAGAAGGTTGCGTGTTCGAATCACGTCCTGGTCAAGATTTTTAGAATGGAAAATTATTTTTCTTTCCTTTTAAATATAAAAATAATTTCTTCAATAGTAAAGGCAGGGTGTTCAAGGCCTGGTGGCGCAACGGTAGCGCGTCTGACTCCAGATCAGAAGGTTGCGTGTTCGAATCACGTCCGGGCCAAGATTTTTAGAATGGAAAATTATTTTTCTTTCCTTTTAAATGGAAAAATAATTTCTTCATTAGTACACCCAGGATCGTCGAGACCTGGTGGCGCAACGGTAGCACGTCTGAATCCCGATCAAAAGGTTGCGTGTTCGAATCACGTCCGGGTCAAGCTTTTTAGAAAGGAAAATAATTTTTCTTTCATTTTAAAGGGAAAAATAATTTCTTTAGTAGTAAGGAAGGGTGGCCGAGGCCTGGTGGCGCAACGGTAGCGCGTCTGACTCCAGATCAGAAGGTTGCGTGTTCGAATCACGTCCGGGTCAAGCTTTTTAGAAAGGAAAATAAATTTTCTTTCATTTTAAAGGGAAAAATAATTTCTTTAGTAGTAAGGAAGGGTGGCCAAAGCCTGGTTGCGCAACGGTAGCGCGTCTGACTCCAGATCAAAAGGTTGCGTGTTCGAATCACGTCCTGGTCAAGATTTTTAGAATGGAAAATTATTTTTCTTTCCTTTTTAATATAAAAATAATTTCTTCAATAGTAAAGGCAGGCTGTTCGAGGCCTGGTGGCGCAACGGTAGCGCGTCTGACTCCAGATCAGAAGGTTGCGTGTTCGAATCACGTCCGGGTCAAGATTTTTAGAAAGGAAAATTATTTTTCTTTCCTTTTAAATGGAAAAATAATTTCTTCTTAAGTACACCCAGGGTCGTCGAGGCCTGGTGGCGCAACGGTAGGACGTCTGACTCCAGATCAAAAGGTTGCGTGTTCGAATCACGTCCGGGTCAAGCTTTTTAGAAAGGAAAATAATTTTTCTTTCATTTTAAAGGGAAAAATAATTTCTTTAGTAGTAAGGAAGGGTGGCCGAGGCCTGGTGGCGCAACGGTAGCGCGTCTGACTCCAGATCAGAAGGTTGCGTGTTCGAATCACGTCCGGGTCAAGCTTTTTAGAAAGGAAAATAATTTTTCTTTCATTTTAAAGGGAAAAATAATTTCTTTAAGAGTAAGGAAGGGTGGCCGAGGCCTGGTGGCGCAACGGTAGCGCGTCTGACTCCAGATCAGAAGGTTGCGTGTTCGAATCACGTCCGGGTCAAGCTTTTAAGAAGGGAAAATTATTTTTCTATCCATTTCAATGAAAAAATAATTTCTTCTTTAGTACACCCAGGGTCGTCGAGGCCTGGTGGCGCAACGGTAGCGCGTCTGACTCCAGATCAGAAGGTTGCGTGTTCGAATCACGTCCGGGTCAAGATTTTTAGAATGAAAAATTATTTTTCTTTCCTTTTAAATGGAAAAATAATTTCTTCATTAGTACACCCAGGATCGTCGAGGCCTGGTGGCGCAACGGTAGCGCGTCTGACTCCAAATCAGAAGGTTGCGTGTTCGAATCACGTCCGGGTCAAGATTTTTAGAAAGGAAAATTATTTTTCTTTCCTTTTAAATGGAAAAATAATTTCTTCTTAAGTACACCCAGGGTCGTCGAGGCCTGGTGGCGCAACGGTAGGACGTCTGACTCCAGATCAAAAGGTTGCGTGTTCGAATCACGTCTGGGTCAAGCTTTTTAGAAAGGAAAATAATTTTTCTTTCATTTTAAAGGGAAAAATAATTTCTTTAGTAGTAAGGAAGGGTGGCCGAGGCCTGGTGGCGCAACGGTAGCGCGTCTGACTCCAGATCAGAAGGTTGCGTGTTCGAATCACGTCCGGGTCAAGCTTTTTAGAAAGGAAAATAATTTTTCTTTCATTTTAAAGGGAAAAATAATTTCTTTAAGAGTAAGGAAGGGTGGCCGAGGCCTGGTGGCGCAACGGTAGCGCGTCTGACTCCAGATCAGAAGGTTGCGTGTTCGAATCACGTCCGGGTCAAGCTTTTAAGAAGGGAAAATTATTTTTCTATCCATTTCAATGAAAAAATAATTTCTTCTTTAGTACACCCAGGGTCGTCGAGGCCTGGCTGCGCAACGGTAGCGCGTCTGACTCCAGATCAGAAGGTTGCGTGTTCGAATCACGTCCGGGTCAAGATTTTTAGAATGAAAAATTATTTTTCTTTCCTTTTAAATGGAAAAATAATTTCTTCATTAGTACACCCAGGATCGTCGAGGCCTGGTGGCGCAACGGTAGCGCGTCTGACTCCAAATTAGAAGGTTGCGTGTTCGAATCACGTCCTGGTCAAGATTTTTAGAATGGAAAATTATTTTTCTTTCCTTTTAAATATAAAAATAATTTCTTCAATAGTAAAGGCAGGGTGTTCAAGGCCTGGTGGCGCAACGGTAGCGCGTCTGACTCCAGATCAGAAGGTTGCGTGTTCGAATCACGTCCGGGTCAAGATTTTTAGAATGGAAAATTATTTTTCTTTCCTTTTAAATGGAAAAATAATTTCTTCTTTAGTACACCCAGGGTGGTCGAGGCCTGGTGGCGCAACGGTAGCGCGTCTGACTCCAGATCAGAAGGTTGCGTGTTCGAATCACGTCCGGGCCAAGATTTTTAGAATGGAAAATTATTTTTCTTTCCTTTTAAATGGAAAAATAATTTCTTCATTAGTACACCCAGGATCGTCGAGACCTGGTGGCGCAACGGTAGCACGTCTGAATCCCGATCAAAAGGTTGCGTGTTCGAATCACGTCCGGGTCAAGCTTTTTAGAAAGGAAAATAATTTTTCTTTCATTTTAAAGGGAAAAATAATTTCTTTAGTAGTAAGGAAGGGTGGCCGAGGCCTGGTGGCGCAACGGTAGCGCGTCTGACTCCAGATCAGAAGGTTGCGTGTTCGAATCACGTCCGGGTCAAGCTTTTTAGAAAGGAAAATAAATTTTCTTTCATTTTAAAGGGAAAAATAATTTCTTTAGTAGTAAGGAAGGGTGGCCAAAGCCTGGTTGCGCAACGGTAGCGCGTCTGACTCCAGATCAAAAGGTTGCGTGTTCGAATCACGTCCTGGTCAAGATTTTTAGAATGGAAAATTATTTTTCTTTCCTTTTTAATATAAAAATAATTTCTTCAATAGTAAAGGCAGGCTGTTCGAGGCCTGGTGGCGCAACGGTAGCGCGTCTGACTCCAGATCAGAAGGTTGCGTGTTCGAATCACGTCCGGGTCAAGATTTTTAGAAAGGAAAATTATTTTTCTTTCCTTTTAAATGGAAAAATAATTTCTTCTTAAGTACACCCAGGGTCGTCGAGGCCTGGTGGCGCAACGGTAGGACGTCTGACTCCAGATCAAAAGGTTGCGTGTTCGAATCACGTCCGGGTCAAGCTTTTTAGAAAGGAAAATAATTTTTCTTTCATTTTAAAGGGAAAAATAATTTCTTTAGTAGTAAGGAAGGGTGGCCGAGGCCTGGTGGCGCAACGGTAGCGCGTCTGACTCCAGATCAGAAGGTTGCGTGTTCGAATCACGTCCGGGTCAAGCTTTTTAGAAAGGAAAATAATTTTTCTTTCATTTTAAAGGGAAAAATAATTTCTTTAAGAGTAAGGAAGGGTGGCCGAGGCCTGGTGGCGCAACGGTAGCTTGTCTGACTCCAGATCAGAAGGTTGCGTGTTCGAATCACGTCCGGGTCAAGCTTTTAAGAAGGGAAAATTATTTTTCTATCCATTTCAATGAAAAAATAATTTCTTCTTTAGTACACCCAGGGTCGTCGAGGCCTGGTGGCGCAACGGTAGCGCGTCTGACTCCAGATCAGAAGGTTGCGTGTTCGAATCACGTCCGGGTCAAGATTTTTAGAATGAAAAATTATTTTTCTTTCCTTTTAAATGGAAAAATAATTTCTTCATTAGTACACCCAGGATCGTCGAGGCCTGGTGGCGCAACGGTAGCGCGTCTGACTCCAAATCAGAAGGTTGCGTGTTCGAATCACGTCCTGGTCAAGATTTTTAGAATGGAAAATTATTTTTCTTTCCTTTTAAATATAAAAATAATTTCTTCAATAGTAAAGGCAGGGTGTTCAAGGCCTGGTGGCGCAACGGTAGCGCGTCTGACTCCAGATCAGAAGGTTGCGTGTTCGAATCACGTCCGGGCCAAGATTTTTAGAATGGAAAATTATTTTTCTTTCCTTTTAAATGGAAAAATAATTTCTTCATTAGTACACCCAGGATCGTCGAGACCTGGTGGCGCAACGGTAGCACGTCTGAATCCCGATCAAAAGGTTGCGTGTTCGAATCACGTCCGGGTCAAGCTTTTTAGAAAGGAAAATAATTTTTCTTTCATTTTAAAGGGAAAAATAATTTCTTTAGTAGTAAGGAAGGGTGGCCGAGGCCTGGTGGCGCAACGGTAGCGCGTCTGACTCCAGATCAGAAGGTTGCGTGTTCGAATCACGTCCGGGTCAAGCTTTTTAGAAAGGAAAATAAATTTTCTTTCATTTTAAAGGGAAAAATAATTTCTTTAGTAGTAAGGAAGGGTGGCCAAAGCCTGGTTGCGCAACGGTAGCGCGTCTGACTCCAGATCAAAAGGTTGCGTGTTCGAATCACGTCCTGGTCAAGATTTTTAGAATGGAAAATTATTTTTCTTTCCTTTTTAATATAAAAATAATTTCTTCAATAGTAAAGGCAGGCTGTTCGAGGCCTGGTGGCGCAACGGTAGCGCGTCTGACTCCAGATCAGAAGGTTGCGTGTTCGAATCACGTCCGGGTCAAGATTTTTAGAAAGGAAAATTATTTTTCTTTCCTTTTAAATGGAAAAATAATTTCTTCTTAAGTACACCCAGGGTCGTCGAGGCCTGGTGGCGCAACGGTAGGACGTCTGACTCCAGATCAAAAGGTTGCGTGTTCGAATCACGTCCGGGTCAAGCTTTTTAGAAAGGAAAATAATTTTTCTTTCATTTTAAAGGGAAAAATAATTTCTTTAGTAGTAAGGAAGGGTGGCCGAGGCCTGGTGGCGCAACGGTAGCGCGTCTGACTCCAGATCAGAAGGTTGCGTGTTCGAATCACGTCCGGGTCAAGCTTTTTAGAAAGGAAAATAATTTTTCTTTCATTTTAAAGGGAAAAATAATTTCTTTAAGAGTAAGGAAGGGTGGCCGAGGCCTGGTGGCGCAACGGTAGCGCGTCTGACTCCAGATCAGAAGGTTGCGTGTTCGAATCACGTCCGGGTCAAGCTTTTAAGAAGGGAAAATTATTTTTCTATCCATTTCAATGAAAAAATAATTTCTTCTTTAGTACACCCAGGGTCGTCGAGGCCTGGTGGCGCAACGGTAGCGCGTCTGACTCCAGATCAGAAGGTTGCGTGTTCGAATCACGTCCGGGTCAAGATTTTTAGAATGAAAAATTATTTTTCTTTCCTTTTAAATGGAAAAATAATTTCTTCATTAGTACACCCAGGATCGTCGAGGCCTGGTGGCGCAACGGTAGCGCGTCTGACTCCAAATCAGAAGGTTGCGTGTTCGAATCACGTCCTGGTCAAGATTTTTAGAATGGAAAATTATTTTTCTTTCCTTTTAAATATAAAAATAATTTCTTCAATAGTAAAGGCAGGGTGTTCGAGGCCTGGTGGCGCAACGGTAGCGCGTCTGACTCCAGATCAGAAGGTTGCGTGTTCGAATCACGTCCGGGTCAAGCTTTTTAGAAAGGAAAATAATTTTTCTTTCATTTTAAAGGGAAAAATAATTTCTTTAGTAGTAAGGAAGGGTGGCCAAAGCCTGGTTGCGCAACGCTAGCGCGTCTGACTCCAGATCAGAAGGTTGCGTGTTCGAATCACGTCCGGGTCAAGCTTTTTAGAAAGGAAAATAATTTTTCTTTCATTTTAAAGGGAAAAATAATTTCTTTAGTAGTAAGGAAGGGTGGCGGAGGCCTGGTGGCGCAACGGTAGCGCGTCTGACTCCAGATCAGAAGGTTGCGTGTTCGAATCACGTCCGGGTCAAGCTTTTAAGAAGGGAAAATTATTTTCTATCCATTTCAATGGAAAAATAATTTCTTCATTAGTACACCCAGAGTCGTCGAGGCCTGGTGGCGCAACGGTAGCGCGTCTGACTCCAGATCAGAAGGTTGCGTGTTCGAATCACCTCCGGGTCAAGATTTTTAGAAAGAAAAATTATTTTTCTTTCCTTTTAAATGGAAAAATAATTTCTTCATTAGTACACCCAGGATCGTCGAGGCCTGGTGGCGCAACGGTAGGACGTCTGACTCCAGATCAAAAGGTTGCGTGTTCGAATCACGTCCGGGTCAAGCTTTTTAGAAAGGAAAATAATTTTTCTTTCATTTTAAAGGGAAAAATAATTTCTTTAGTAGTAAGGAAGGGTGGCCGAGGCCTGGTGGCGCAACGGTAGCGCGTCTGACTCCAGATCAGAAGGTTGCGTGTTCGAATCACGTCCGGGTCAAGCTTTTTAGAAAGGAAAATAATTTTTCTTTCATTTTAAAGGGAAAAATAATTTCTTTAGTAGTAAGGAAGGGTGGTCGAGGCCTGGTGGCGCAACGGTAGCGCGTCTGACTCCAGATCAGAAGGTTGCGTGTTCGAATCACGTCCGGGTCAAGCTTTTAAGAAGGGAAAATTATTTTTCTATCCATTTCAATGGAAAAATAATTTCTTCTTTAGTACACCCAGGGTCGTCGAGGCCTGGTGGCGCAACGGTAGCGCGTCTGACTCCAGATCAGAAGGTTGCGTGTTCGAATCACGTCCGGGTCAAGATTTTTAGAATGAAAAATTATTTTTCTTTCCTTTTAAATGGAAAAATAATTTCTTCATTAGTACACCCAGGATCGTCGAGGACTGGTGGCGCAACGGTAGCGCGTCTGACTCCAGATCAGAAGGTTGCGTGTTTGAATCACGTCCTGGTCAAGATTTTTAGAATGGAAAATTATTTTTCTTTCCTTTTTAATATAAAAATAATTTCTTCAATAGTAAAGGCAGGCTGTTCGAGGCCTGGTGGCGCAACGGTAGCGCGTCTGACTCCAGATCAGAAGGTTGCGTGTTCGAATCACGTCCGGGTCAAGATTTTTAGAAAGGAAAATTATTTTTCTTTCCTTTTAAATGGAAAAATAATTTCTTCTTAAGTACACCCAGGGTCGTCGAGGCCTGGTGGCGCAACGGTAGGACGTCTGACTCCAGATCAAAAGGTTGCGTGTTCGAATCACGTCCGGGTCAAGCTTTTTAGAAAGGAAAATAATTTTTCTTTCATTTTAAAGGGAAAAATAATTTCTTTAGTAGTAAGGAAGGGTAGCCGAGGCCTGGTGGCGCAACGGTAGCGCGTCTGACTCCAGATCAGAAGGTTGCGTGTTCGAATCACGTCCGGGTCAAGCTTTTTAGAAAGGAAAATAATTTTTCTTTCATTTTAAAGGGAAAAATAATTTCTTTAAGAGTAAGGAAGGGTGGCCGAGGCCTGGTGGCGCAACGGTAGCGCGTCTGACTCCAGATCAGAAGGTTGCGTGTTCGAATCACGTCCGGGTCAAGCTTTTAAGAAGGGAAAATTATTTTTCTATCCATTTCAATGAAAAAATAATTTCTTCTTTAGTACACCCAGGGTCGTCGAGGCCTGGTGGCGCAACGGTAGCGCGTCTGACTCCAGATCAGAAGGTTGCGTGTTCGAATCACGTCCGGGTCAAGCTTTTTAGAAAGGAAAATAATTTTTCTTTCATTTTAAAGGGAAAAATAATTTCTTTAGTAGTAAGGAAGGGTGGTCGAGGCCTGGTGGCGCAACGGTAGCGCGTCTGACTCCAGATCAGAAGGTTGCGTGTTCGAATCACGTCCGGGTCAAGATTTTTAGAAAGGAAAATTATTTTTCTTTCCTTTTAAATGGAAAAATAATTTCTTCTTAAGTACACCCAGGGTCGTCGAGGCCTGGTGGCGCAACGGTAGGACGTCTGACTCCAGATCAAAAGGTTGCGTGTTCGAATCACGTCCGGGTCAAGCTTTTTAGAAAGGAAAATAATTTTTCTTTCATTTTAAAGGGAAAAATAATTTCTTTAGTAGTAAGGAAGGGTAGCCGAGGCCTGGTGGCGCAACGGTAGCGCGTCTGACTCCAGATCAGAAGGTTGCGTGTTCGAATCACGTCCGGGTCAAGCTTTTTAGAAAGGAAAATAATTTTTCTTTCATTTTAAAGGGAAAAATAATTTCTTTAAGAGTAAGGAAGGGTGGCCGAGGCCTGGTGGCGCAACGGTAGCGCGTCTGACTCCAGATCAGAAGGTTGCGTGTTCGAATCACGTCCGGGTCAAGCTTTTAAGAAGGGAAAATTATTTTTCTATCCATTTCAATGAAAAAATAATTTCTTCTTTAGTACACCCAGGGTCGTCGAGGCCTGGTGGCGCAACGGTAGCGCGTCTGACTCCAGATCAGAAGGTTGCGTGTTCGAATCACGTCCGGGTCAAGCTTTTTAGAAAGGAAAATAATTTTTCTTTCATTTTAAAGGGAAAAATAATTTCTTTAGTAGTAAGGAAGGGTGGTCGAGGCCTGGTGGCGCAACGGTAGCGCGTCTGACTCCAGATCAGAAGGTTGCGTGTTCGAATCACGTCCGGGTCAAGCTTTTAAGAAGGGAAAATTATTTTTCTATCCATTTCAATGGAAAAATAATTTCTTCTTTAGTACACCCAGGGTCGTCGAGGCCTGGTGGCGCAACGGTAGCGCGTCTGACTCCAGATCAGAAGGTTGCGTGTTCGAATCACGTCCGGGTCAAGATTTTTAGAATGAAAAATTATTTTTCTTTCCTTTTAAATGGAAAAATAATTTCTTCATTAGTACACCCAGGATCGTCGAGGACTGGTGGCGCAACGGTAGCGCGTCTGACTCCAGATCAGAAGGTTGCGTGTTTGAATCACGTCCTGGTCAAGATTTTTAGAATGGAAAATTATTTTTCTTTCCTTTTTAATATAAAAATAATTTCTTCAATAGTAAAGGCAGGCTGTTCGAGGCCTGGTGGCGCAACGGTAGCGCGTCTGACTCCAGATCAGAAGGTTGCGTGTTCGAATCACGTCCGGGTCAAGATTTTTAGAAAGGAAAATTATTTTTCTTTCCTTTTAAATGGAAAAATAATTTCTTCTTAAGTACACCCAGGGTCGTCGAGGCCTGGTGGCGCAACGGTAGGACGTCTGACTCCAGATCAAAAGGTTGCGTGTTCGAATCACGTCCGGGTCAAGCTTTTTAGAAAGGAAAATAATTTTTCTTTCATTTTAAAGGGAAAAATAATTTCTTTAGTAGTAAGGAAGGGTAGCCGAGGCCTGGTGGCGCAACGGTAGCGCGTCTGACTCCAGATCAGAAGGTTGCGTGTTCGAATCACGTCCGGGTCAAGCTTTTTAGAAAGGAAAATAATTTTTCTTTCATTTTAAAGGGAAAAATAATTTCTTTAAGAGTAAGGAAGGGTGGCCGAGGCCTGGTGGCGCAACGGTAGCGCGTCTGTCTCCAGATCAGAAGGTTGCGTGTTCGAATCACGTCCGGGTCAAGCTTTTAAGAAGGGAAAATTATTTTTCTATCCATTTCAATGAAAAAATAATTTCTTCTTTAGTACACCCAGGGTCGTCGAGGCCTGGTGGCGCAACGGTAGCGCGTCTGACTCCAGATCAGAAGGTTGCGTGTTCGAATCACGTCCGGGTCAAGATTTTTAGAATGAAAAATTATTTTTCTTTCCTTTTAAATGGAAAAATAATTTCTTCATTAGTACACCCAGGATCGTCGAGGCCTGGTGGCGCAACGGTAGCGCGTCTGACTCCAAATCAGAAGGTTGCGTGTTCGAATCACGTCCTGGTCAAGATTTTTAGAATGGAAAATTATTTTTCTTTCCTTTTAAATATAAAAATAATTTCTTCAATAGTAAAGGCAGGGTGTTCAAGGCCTGGTGGCGCAACGGTAGCGCGTCTGACTCCAGATCAGAAGGTTGCGTGTTCGAATCACGTCCGGGTCAAGATTTTTAGAATGGAAAATTATTTTTCTTTCCTTTTAAATGGAAAAATAATTTCTTCTTTAGTACACCCAGGGTGGTCGAGGCCTGGTGGCGCAACGGTAGCGCGTCTGACTCCAGATCAGAAGGTTGCGTGTTCGAATCACGTCCGGGCCAAGATTTTTAGAATGGAAAATTATTTTTCTTTCATTTTAAATATAAAAATAATTTCTTCAATAGTAAAGGCAGGGTGTTCAAGGCCTGGTGGCGCAACGGTAGCGCGTCTGACTCCAGATCAGAAGGTTGCGTGTTCGAATCACGTCCGGGTCAAGATTTTTAGAATGGAAAATTATTTTTCTTTCCTTTTAAATGGAAAAATAATTTCTTCTTTAGTACACCCAGGGTGTTCGAGGCCTGGTGGCGCAACGGTAGCGCGTCTGACTCCAGATCAGAAGGTTGCGTGTTCGAATCACGTCCGGGTCAAGCTTTTTAGAAAGGAAAATAATTTTTCTTTCATTTTAAAGGGAAAAATAATTTCTTTAGTAGTAAGGAAGGGTGGCCAAAGCCTGGTTGCGCAACGCTAGCGCGTCTGACTCCAGATCAGAAGGTTGCGTGTTCGAATCACGTCCGGGTCAAGCTTTTTAGAAAGGAAAATAATTTTTCTTTCATTTTAAAGGGAAAAATAATTTCTTTAGTAGTAAGGAAGGGTGGCGGAGGCCTGGTGGCGCAACGGTAGCGCGTCTGACTCCAGATCAGAAGGTTGCGTGTTCGAATCACGTCCGGGTCAAGCTTTTAAGAAGGGAAAATTATTTTCTATCCATTTCAATGGAAAAATAATTTCTTCATTAGTACACCCAGAGTCGTCGAGGCCTGGTGGCGCAACGGTAGCGCGTCTGACTCCAGATCAGAAGGTTGCGTGTTCGAATCACCTCCGGGTCAAGATTTTTAGAAAGAAAAATTATTTTTCTTTCCTTTTAAATGGAAAAATAATTTCTTCATTAGTACACCCAGGATCGTCGAGGCCTGGTGGCGCAACGGTAGGACGTCTGACTCCAGATCAAAAGGTTGCGTGTTCGAATCACGTCCGGGTCAAGCTTTTTAGAAAGGAAAATAATTTTTCTTTCATTTTAAAGGGAAAAATAATTTCTTTAGTAGTAAGGAAGGGTGGCCGAGGCCTGGTGGCGCAACGGTAGCGCGTCTGACTCCAGATCAGAAGGTTGCGTGTTCGAATCACGTCCGGGTCAAGCTTTTTAGAAAGGAAAATAATTTTTCTTTCATTTTAAAGGGAAAAATAATTTCTTTAGTAGTAAGGAAGGGTGGTCGAGGCCTGGTGGCGCAACGGTAGCGCGTCTGACTCCAGATCAGAAGGTTGCGTGTTCGAATCACGTCCGGGTCAAGCTTTTAAGAAGGGAAAATTATTTTTCTATCCATTTCAATGGAAAAATAATTTCTTCTTTAGTACACCCAGGGTCGTCGAGGCCTGGTGGCGCAACGGTAGCGCGTCTGACTCCAGATCAGAAGGTTGCGTGTTCGAATCACGTCCGGGTCAAGATTTTTAGAATGAAAAATTATTTTTCTTTCCTTTTAAATGGAAAAATAATTTCTTCATTAGTACACCCAGGATCGTCGAGGACTGGTGGCGCAACGGTAGCGCGTCTGACTCCAGATCAGAAGGTTGCGTGTTTGAATCACGTCCTGGTCAAGATTTTTAGAATGGAAAATTATTTTTCTTTCCTTTTTAATATAAAAATAATTTCTTCAATAGTAAAGGCAGGCTGTTCGAGGCCTGGTGGCGCAACGGTAGCGCGTCTGACTCCAGATCAGAAGGTTGCGTGTTCGAATCACGTCCGGGTCAAGATTTTTAGAAAGGAAAATTATTTTTCTTTCCTTTTAAATGGAAAAATAATTTCTTCTTAAGTACACCCAGGGTCGTCGAGGCCTGGTGGCGCAACGGTAGGACGTCTGACTCCAGATCAAAAGGTTGCGTGTTCGAATCACGTCCGGGTCAAGCTTTTTAGAAAGGAAAATAATTTTTCTTTCATTTTAAAGGGAAAAATAATTTCTTTAGTAGTAAGGAAGGGTAGCCGAGGCCTGGTGGCGCAACGGTAGCGCGTCTGACTCCAGATCAGAAGGTTGCGTGTTCGAATCACGTCCGGGTCAAGCTTTTTAGAAAGGAAAATAATTTTTCTTTCATTTTAAAGGGAAAAATAATTTCTTTAAGAGTAAGGAAGGGTGGCCGAGGCCTGGTGGCGCAACGGTAGCGCGTCTGACTCCAGATCAGAAGGTTGCGTGTTCGAATCACGTCCGGGTCAAGCTTTTAAGAAGGGAAAATTATTTTTCTATCCATTTCAATGAAAAAATAATTTCTTCTTTAGTACACCCAGGGTCGTCGAGGCCTGGTGGCGCAACGGTAGCGCGTCTGACTCCAGATCAGAAGGTTGCGTGTTCGAATCACGTCCGGGTCAAGCTTTTTAGAAAGGAAAATAATTTTTCTTTCATTTTAAAGGGAAAAATAATTTCTTTAGTAGTAAGGAAGGGTGGTCGAGGCCTGGTGGCGCAACGGTAGCGCGTCTGACTCCAGATCAGAAGGTTGCGTGTTCGAATCACGTCCGGGTCAAGATTTTTAGAAAGGAAAATTATTTTTCTTTCCTTTTAAATGGAAAAATAATTTCTTCTTAAGTACACCCAGGGTCGTCGAGGCCTGGTGGCGCAACGGTAGGACGTCTGACTCCAGATCAAAAGGTTGCGTGTTCGAATCACGTCCGGGTCAAGCTTTTTAGAAAGGAAAATAATTTTTCTTTCATTTTAAAGGGAAAAATAATTTCTTTAGTAGTAAGGAAGGGTAGCCGAGGCCTGGTGGCGCAACGGTAGCGCGTCTGACTCCAGATCAGAAGGTTGCGTGTTCGAATCACGTCCGGGTCAAGCTTTTTAGAAAGGAAAATAATTTTTCTTTCATTTTAAAGGGAAAAATAATTTCTTTAAGAGTAAGGAAGGGTGGCCGAGGCCTGGTGGCGCAACGGTAGCGCGTCTGACTCCAGATCAGAAGGTTGCGTGTTCGAATCACGTCCGGGTCAAGCTTTTAAGAAGGGAAAATTATTTTTCTATCCATTTCAATGAAAAAATAATTTCTTCTTTAGTACACCCAGGGTCGTCGAGGCCTGGTGGCGCAACGGTAGCGCGTCTGACTCCAGATCAGAAGGTTGCGTGTTCGAATCACGTCCGGGTCAAGCTTTTTAGAAAGGAAAATAATTTTTCTTTCATTTTAAAGGGAAAAATAATTTCTTTAGTAGTAAGGAAGGGTGGTCGAGGCCTGGTGGCGCAACGGTAGCGCGTCTGACTCCAGATCAGAAGGTTGCGTGTTCGAATCACGTCCGGGTCAAGCTTTTAAGAAGGGAAAATTATTTTTCTATCCATTTCAATGGAAAAATAATTTCTTCTTTAGTACACCCAGGGTCGTCGAGGCCTGGTGGCGCAACGGTAGCGCGTCTGACTCCAGATCAGAAGGTTGCGTGTTCGAATCACGTCCGGGTCAAGATTTTTAGAATGAAAAATTATTTTTCTTTCCTTTTAAATGGAAAAATAATTTCTTCATTAGTACACCCAGGATCGTCGAGGACTGGTGGCGCAACGGTAGCGCGTCTGACTCCAGATCAGAAGGTTGCGTGTTTGAATCACGTCCTGGTCAAGATTTTTAGAATGGAAAATTATTTTTCTTTCCTTTTTAATATAAAAATAATTTCTTCAATAGTAAAGGCAGGCTGTTCGAGGCCTGGTGGCGCAACGGTAGCGCGTCTGACTCCAGATCAGAAGGTTGCGTGTTCGAATCACGTCCGGGTCAAGATTTTTAGAAAGGAAAATTATTTTTCTTTCCTTTTAAATGGAAAAATAATTTCTTCTTAAGTACACCCAGGGTCGTCGAGGCCTGGTGGCGCAACGGTAGGACGTCTGACTCCAGATCAAAAGGTTGCGTGTTCGAATCACGTCCGGGTCAAGCTTTTTAGAAAGGAAAATAATTTTTCTTTCATTTTAAAGGGAAAAATAATTTCTTTAGTAGTAAGGAAGGGTAGCCGAGGCCTGGTGGCGCAACGGTAGCGCGTCTGACTCCAGATCAGAAGGTTGCGTGTTCGAATCACGTCCGGGTCAAGCTTTTTAGAAAGGAAAATAATTTTTCTTTCATTTTAAAGGGAAAAATAATTTCTTTAAGAGTAAGGAAGGGTGGCCGAGGCCTGGTGGCGCAACGGTAGCGCGTCTGTCTCCAGATCAGAAGGTTGCGTGTTCGAATCACGTCCGGGTCAAGCTTTTAAGAAGGGAAAATTATTTTTCTATCCATTTCAATGAAAAAATAATTTCTTCTTTAGTACACCCAGGGTCGTCGAGGCCTGGTGGCGCAACGGTAGCGCGTCTGACTCCAGATCAGAAGGTTGCGTGTTCGAATCACGTCCGGGTCAAGATTTTTAGAATGAAAAATTATTTTTCTTTCCTTTTAAATGGAAAAATAATTTCTTCATTAGTACACCCAGGATCGTCGAGGCCTGGTGGCGCAACGGTAGCGCGTCTGACTCCAAATCAGAAGGTTGCGTGTTCGAATCACGTCCTGGTCAAGATTTTTAGAATGGAAAATTATTTTTCTTTCCTTTTAAATATAAAAATAATTTCTTCAATAGTAAAGGCAGGGTGTTCAAGGCCTGGTGGCGCAACGGTAGCGCGTCTGACTCCAGATCAGAAGGTTGCGTGTTCGAATCACGTCCGGGTCAAGATTTTTAGAATGGAAAATTATTTTTCTTTCCTTTTAAATGGAAAAATAATTTCTTCTTTAGTACACCCAGGGTGGTCGAGGCCTGGTGGCGCAACGGTAGCGCGTCTGACTCCAGATCAGAAGGTTGCGTGTTCGAATCACGTCCGGGCCAAGATTTTTAGAATGGAAAATTATTTTTCTTTCCTTTTAAATGGAAAAATAATTTCTTCATTAGTACACCCAGGATCGTCGAGACCTGGTGGCGCAACGGTAGCACGTCTGAATCCCGATCAAAAGGTTGCGTGTTCGAATCACGTCCGGGTCAAGCTTTTTAGAAAGGAAAATAATTTTTCTTTCATTTTAAAGGGAAAAATAATTTCTTTAGTAGTAAGGAAGGGTGGCCGAGGCCTGGTGGCGCAACGGTAGCGCGTCTGACTCCAGATCAGAAGGTTGCGTGTTCGAATCACGTCCGGGTCAAGCTTTTTAGAAAGGAAAATAAATTTTCTTTCATTTTAAAGGGAAAAATAATTTCTTTAGTAGTAAGGAAGGGTGGCCAAAGCCTGGTTGCGCAACGGTAGCGCGTCTGACTCCAGATCAAAAGGTTGCGTGTTCGAATCACGTCCTGGTCAAGATTTTTAGAATGGAAAATTATTTTTCTTTCCTTTTTAATATAAAAATAATTTCTTCAATAGTAAAGGCAGGCTGTTCGAGGCCTGGTGGCGCAACGGTAGCGCGTCTGACTCCAGATCAGAAGGTTGCGTGTTCGAATCACGTCCGGGTCAAGATTTTTAGAAAGGAAAATTATTTTTCTTTCCTTTTAAATGGAAAAATAATTTCTTCTTAAGTACACCCAGGGTCGTCGAGGCCTGGTGGCGCAACGGTAGGACGTCTGACTCCAGATCAAAAGGTTGCGTGTTCGAATCACGTCCGGGTCAAGCTTTTTAGAAAGGAAAATAATTTTTCTTTCATTTTAAAGGGAAAAATAATTTCTTTAGTAGTAAGGAAGGGTGGCCGAGGCCTGGTGGCGCAACGGTAGCGCGTCTGACTCCAGATCAGAAGGTTGCGTGTTCGAATCACGTCCGGGTCAAGCTTTTTAGAAAGGAAAATAATTTTTCTTTCATTTTAAAGGGAAAAATAATTTCTTTAAGAGTAAGGAAGGGTGGCCGAGGCCTGGTGGCGCAACGGTAGCGCGTCTGACTCCAGATCAGAAGGTTGCGTGTTCGAATCACGTCCGGGTCAAGCTTTTAAGAAGGGAAAATTATTTTTCTATCCATTTCAATGAAAAAATAATTTCTTCTTTAGTACACCCAGGGTCGTCGAGGCCTGGTGGCGCAACGGTAGCGCGTCTGACTCCAGATCAGAAGGTTGCGTGTTCGAATCACGTCCGGGTCAAGATTTTTAGAATGAAAAATTATTTTTCTTTCCTTTTAAATGGAAAAATAATTTCTTCATTAGTACACCCAGGATCGTCGAGGCCTGGTGGCGCAACGGTAGCGCGTCTGACTCCAAATCAGAAGGTTGCGTGTTCGAATCACGTCCTGGTCAAGATTTTTAGAATGGAAAATTATTTTTCTTTCCTTTTAAATATAAAAATAATTTCTTCAATAGTAAAGGCAGGGTGTTCAAGGCCTGGTGGCGCAACGGTAGCGCGTCTGACTCCAGATCAGAAGGTTGCGTGTTTGAATCACGTCCTGGTCAAGATTTTTAGAATGGAAAATTATTTTTCTTTCCTTTTTAATATAAAAATAATTTCTTCAATAGTAAAGGCAGGCTGTTCGAGGCCTGGTGGCGCAACGGTAGCGCGTCTGACTCCAGATCAGAAGGTTGCGTGTTCGAATCACGTCCGGGTCAAGATTTTTAGAAAGGAAAATTATTTTTCTTTCCTTTTAAATGGAAAAATAATTTCTTCTTAAGTACACCCAGGGTCGTCGAGGCCTGGTGGCGCAACGGTAGGACGTCTGACTCCAGATCAAAAGGTTGCGTGTTCGAATCACGTCCGGGTCAAGCTTTTTAGAAAGGAAAATAATTTTTCTTTCATTTTAAAGGGAAAAATAATTTCTTTAGTAGTAAGGAAGGGTGGCCGAGGCCTGGTGGCGCAACGGTAGCGCGTCTGACTCCAGATCAGAAGGTTGCGTGTTCGAATCACGTCCGGGTCAAGCTTTTTAGAAAGGAAAATAATTTTTCTTTCATTTTAAAGGGAAAAATAATTTCTTTAAGAGTAAGGAAGGGTGGCCGAGGCCTGGTGGCGCAACGGTAGCGCGTCTGACTCCAGATCAGAAGGTTGCGTGTTCGAATCACGTCCGGGTCAAGCTTTTAAGAAGGGAAAATTATTTTTCTATCCATTTCAATGAAAAAATAATTTCTTCTTTAGTACACCCAGGGTCGTCGAGGCCTGGCTGCGCAACGGTAGCGCGTCTGACTCCAGATCAGAAGGTTGCGTGTTCGAATCACGTCCGGGTCAAGATTTTTAGAATGAAAAATTATTTTTCTTTCCTTTTAAATGGAAAAATAATTTCTTCATTAGTACACCCAGGATCGTCGAGGCCTGGTGGCGCAACGGTAGCGCGTCTGACTCCAAATTAGAAGGTTGCGTGTTCGAATCACGTCCTGGTCAAGATTTTTAGAATGGAAAATTATTTTTCTTTCCTTTTAAATATAAAAATAATTTCTTCAATAGTAAAGGCAGGGTGTTCAAGGCCTGGTGGCGCAACGGTAGCGCGTCTGACTCCAGATCAGAAGGTTGCGTGTTCGAATATCGTCCGGGTCAAGATTTTTAGAATGGAAAATTATTTTTCTTTCCTTTTAAATGGAAAAATAATTTCTTCTTTAGTACACCCAGGGTGGTCGAGGCCTGGTGGCGCAACGGTAGCGCGTCTGACTCCAGATCAGAAGGTTGCGTGTTCGAATCACGTCCGGGCCAAGATTTTTAGAATGGAAAATTATTTTTCTTTCCTTTTAAATGGAAAAATAATTTCTTCATTAGTACACCCAGGATCGTCGAGACCTGGTGGCGCAACGGTAGCACGTCTGAATCCCGATCAAAAGGTTGCGTGTTCGAATCACGTCCGGGTCAAGCTTTTTAGAAAGGAAAATAATTTTTCTTTCATTTTAAAGGGAAAAATAATTTCTTTAGTAGTAAGGAAGGGTGGCCGAGGCCTGGTGGCGCAACGGTAGCGCGTCTGACTCCAGATCAGAAGGTTGCGTGTTCGAATCACGTCCGGGTCAAGCTTTTTAGAAAGGAAAATAAATTTTCTTTCATTTTAAAGGGAAAAATAATTTCTTTAGTAGTAAGGAAGGGTGGCCAAAGCCTGGTTGCGCAACGGTAGCGCGTCTGACTCCAGATCAAAAGGTTGCGTGTTCGAATCACGTCCTGGTCAAGATTTTTAGAATGGAAAATTATTTTTCTTTCCTTTTTAATATAAAAATAATTTCTTCAATAGTAAAGGCAGGCTGTTCGAGGCCTGGTGGCGCAACGGTAGCGCGTCTGACTCCAGATCAGAAGGTTGCGTGTTCGAATCACGTCCGGGTCAAGATTTTTAGAAAGGAAAATTATTTTTCTTTCCTTTTAAATGGAAAAATAATTTCTTCTTAAGTACACCCAGGGTCGTCGAGGCCTGGTGGCGCAACGGTAGGACGTCTGACTCCAGATCAAAAGGTTGCGTGTTCGAATCACGTCCGGGTCAAGCTTTTTAGAAAGGAAAATAATTTTTCTTTCATTTTAAAGGGAAAAATAATTTCTTTAGTAGTAAGGAAGGGTGGCCGAGGCCTGGTGGCGCAACGGTAGCGCGTCTGACTCCAGATCAGAAGGTTGCGTGTTCGAATCACGTCCGGGTCAAGCTTTTTAGAAAGGAAAATAATTTTTCTTTCATTTTAAAGGGAAAAATAATTTCTTTAAGAGTAAGGAAGGGTGGCCGAGGCCTGGTGGCGCAACGGTAGCGCGTCTGACTCCAGATCAGAAGGTTGCGTGTTCGAATCACGTCCGGGTCAAGCTTTTAAGAAGGGAAAATTATTTTTCTATCCATTTCAATGAAAAAATAATTTCTTCTTTAGTACACCCAGGGTCGTCGAGGCCTGGTGGCGCAACGGTAGCGCGTCTGACTCCAGATCAGAAGGTTGCGTGTTCGAATCACGTCCGGGTCAAGATTTTTAGAATGAAAAATTATTTTTCTTTCCTTTTAAATGGAAAAATAATTTCTTCATTAGTACACCGAGGATCGTCGAGGCCTGGTGGCGCAACGGTAGCGCGTCTGACTCCAAATCAGAAGGTTGCGTGTTCGAATCACGTCCTGGTCAAGATTTTTAGAATGGAAAATTATTTTTCTTTCCTTTTAAATATAAAATTAATTTCTTCAATAGTAAAGGCAGGGTGTTCAAGGCCTGGTGGCGCAACGGTAGCGCGTCTGACTCCAGATCAGAAGGTTGCGTGTTCGAATCACGTCCGGGTCAAGATTTTTAGAATGGAAAATTATTTTTCTTTCCTTTTAAATGGAAAAATAATTTCTTCTTTAGTACACCCAGGGTGGTCGAGGCCTGGTGGCGCAACGGTAGCGCGTCTGACTCCAGATCAGAAGGTTGCGTGTTCGAATCACGTCCGGGCCAAGATTTTTAGAATGGAAAATTATTTTTCTTTCCTTTTAAATGGAAAAATAATTTCTTCATTAGTACACCCAGGATCGTCGAGACCTGGTGGCGCAACGGTAGCACGTCTGAATCCCGATCAAAAGGTTGCGTGTTCGAATCACGTCCGGGTCAAGCTTTTTAGAAAGGAAAATAATTTTTCTTTCATTTTAAAGGGAAAAATAATTTCTTTAGTAGTAAGGAAGGGTGGCCGAGGCCTGGTGGCGCAACGGTAGCGCGTCTGACTCCAGATCAGAAGGTTGCGTGTTCGAATCACGTCCGGGTCAAGCTTTTTAGAAAGGAAAATAAATTTTCTTTCATTTTAAAGGGAAAAATAATTTCTTTAGTAGTAAGGAAGGGTGGCCAAAGCCTGGTTGCGCAACGGTAGCGCGTCTGACTCCAGATCAAAAGGTTGCGTGTTCGAATCACGTCCTGGTCAAGATTTTTAGAATGGAAAATTATTTTTCTTTCCTTTTTAATATAAAAATAATTTCTTCAATAGTAAAGGCAGGCTGTTCGAGGCCTGGTGGCGCAACGGTAGCGCGTCTGACTCCAGATCAGAAGGTTGCGTGTTCGAATCACGTCCGGGTCAAGATTTTTAGAAAGGAAAATTATTTTTCTTTCCTTTTAAATGGAAAAATAATTTCTTCTTAAGTACACCCAGGGTCGTCGAGGCCTGGTGGCGCAACGGTAGGACGTCTGACTCCAGATCAAAAGGTTGCGTGTTCGAATCACGTCCGGGTCAAGCTTTTCAGAAAGGAAAATAATTTTTCTTTCATTTTAAAGGGAAAAATAATTTCTTTAGTAGTAAGGAAGGGTGGCCGAGGCCTGGTGGCGCAACGGTAGCGCGTCTGACTCCAGATCAGAAGGTTGCGTGTTTGAATCACGTCCGGGTCAAGCTTTTTAGAAAGGAAAATAATTTTTCTTTCATTTTAAAGGGAAAAATAATTTCTTTAAGAGTAAGGAAGGGTGGCCGAGGCCTGGTGGCGCAACGGTAGCGCGTCTGACTCCAGATCAGAAGGTTGCGTGTTCGAATCACGTCCGGGTCAAGCTTTTAAGAAGGGAAAATTATTTTTCTATCCATTTCAATGAAAAAATAATTTCTTCTTTAGTACACCCAGGGTCGTCGAGGCCTGGTGGCGCAACGGTAGCGCGTCTGACTCCAGATCAGAAGGTTGCGTGTTCGAATCACGTCCGGGTCAAGATTTTTAGAATGAAAAATTATTTTTCTTTCCTTTTAAATGGAAAAATAATTTCTTCATTAGTACACCCAGGATCGTCGAGGCCTGGTGGCGCAACGGTAGCGCGTCTGACTCCAAATCAGAAGGTTGCGTGTTCGAATCACGTCCTGGTCAAGATTTTTAGAATGGAAAATTATTTTTCTTTCCTTTTAAATATAAAAATAATTTCTTCAATAGTAAAGGCAGGGTGTTCAAGGCCTGGTGGCGCAACGGTAGCGCGTCTGACTCCAGCTCAGAAGGTTGCGTGTTCGAATCACGTCCGGGTCAAGATTTTTAAAATGGAAAATTATTTTTCTTTCCTTTTAAATGGAAAAATAATTTCTTCTTTAGTACACCCAGGGTGGTCGAGGCCTGGTGGCGCAACGGTAGCGCGTCTGACTCCAGATCAGAAGGTTGCGTGTTCGAATCACGTCCGGGCCAAGATTTTTAGAATGGAAAATTATTTTTCTTTCCTTTTAAATGGAAAAATAATTTCTTCATTAGTACACCCAGGATCGTCGAGACCTGGTGGCGCAACGGTAGCACGTCTGAATCCCGATCAAAAGTTTGCGTGTTCGAATCACGTCCGGGTCAAGCTTTTTAGAAAGGAAAATAATTTTTCTTTCATTTTAAAGGGAAAAATAATTTCTTTAGTAGTAAGGAAGGGTGGCCGAGGCCTGGTGGCGCAACGGTAGCGCGTCTGACTCCAGATCAGAAGGTTGCGTGTTTGAATCACGTCCGGGTCAAGCTTTTTAGAAAGGAAAATAAATTTTCTTTCATTTTAAAGGGAAAAATAATTTCTTTAGTAGTAAGGAAGGGTGGCCAAAGCCTGGTTGCGCAACGGTAGCGCGTCTGACTCCAGATCAAAAGGTTGCGTGTTCGAATCACGTCCGGGTCAAGCTTTTTAGAAAGGAAAATAATTTTTCTTTCATTTTAAAGGGAAAAATAATTTCTTTAGTAGTAAGGAAGGGTGGCCGAGGCCTGGTGGCGCAACGGTAGCGCGTCTGACTCCAGATCAGAAGGTTGCGTGTTCTAATCAAGTCCGGGTCAAGCTTTTTAGAAAGGAAAATAATTTTTCTTTCATTTTAAAGGGAAAAATAGTTTCTTTAAGAGTAAGGAAGGGTGGCCGAGGCCTGGTGGCGCAACGGTAGCTCGTCTGACTCCAGATCAGAAGGTTGCGTGTTCGAATCACGTCCGGGTCAAGCTTTTAAGAAGGGAAAATTATTTTTCTATCCATTTCAATGAAAAAATAATTTCTTCTTTAGTACACCCAGGGTCGTCGAGGCCTGGTGGCGCAACGGTAGCGCGTCTGACTCCAGATCAGAAGGTTGCGTGTTCGAATCACGTCCGGGTCAAGATTTTTAGAATGAAAAATTATTTTTCTTTCCTTTTAAATGGAAAAATAATTTCTTCATTAGTACACCCAGGATCGTCGAGACTGGTGGCGCAACGGTAGCGCGTCTGACTCCAAATCAGAAGGTTGCGTGTTCGAATCACGTCCTGGTCAAGATTTTTAGAATGGAAAATTATTTTTCTTTCCTTTTAAATATAAAAATAATTTCTTCAATAGTAAAGGCAGGGTGTTCGAGGCCTGGTGGCGCAACGGTAGCGCGTCTGACTCCAGATCAGAAGGTTGCGTGTTCGAATCACGTCCGGGTCAAGATTTTTAGAATGGAAAATTATTTTTCTTTCCTTTTAAATGGAAAAATAATTTCTTCTTCAGTACACCCAGGGTGGTCGAGGCCTGGTGGCGCAACGGTAGCGCGTCTGACTCCAGATCAGAAGGTTGCGTGTTCGAATCACGTCCGGGCCAAGGTTTTTAGAATGGAAAATTATTTTTCTTTCCTTTTAAATGGAAAAATAATTTCTTCATTAGTACACCCAGGATCGTCGAGGCCTGGTGGCGCAACGGTAGCACGGCTGAATCCCGAACAAAAGGTTGCGTGTTCGAATCACGTCCGATTCAAGCTTTTTAGAAAGGAAAATAATTTTTCTTTCATTTTAAAGGGAAAAATAATTTCTTTAGTAGTAAGGAAGGGTGGCCGAGGCCTGGTGGCGCAACGGTAGCGCGTCTGACTCCAGATCAGAAGGTTGCGTGTTCGAATCACGTCCGGGTCAAGCTTTTTAGAAAGGAAAATAAATTTTCTTTCATTTTAAAGGGAAAAATAATTTCTTTAGTAGTAAGGAAGGGTGGCCAAAGCCTGGTTGCGCAACGGTAGCGCGTCTGACTCCAGATCAAAAGGTTGCGTGTTCGAATCACGTCCTGGTCAAGATTTTTAGAATGGAAAATTATTTTTCTTTCCTTTTTAATATAAAAATAATTTCTTCAATAGTAAAGGCAGGCTGTTCGAGGCCTGGTGGCGCAACGGTAGCGCGTCTGACTCCAGATCAGAAGGTTGCGTGTTCGAATCACGTCCGGGTCAAGATTTTTAGAAAGGAAAATTATTTTTCTTTCCTTTTAAATGGAAAAATAATTTCTTCTTAAGTACACCCAGGGTCGTCGAGGCCTGGTGGCGCAACGGTAGGACGTCTGACTCCAGATCAAAAGGTTGCGTGTTCGAATCACGTCCGGGTCAAGCTTTTTAGAAAGGAAAAAAATTTTTCTTTCATTTTAAAGGGAAAAATAATTTCTTTAGTAGTAAGGAAGGGTGGCCGAGGCCTGGTGGCGCAACGGTAGCGCGTCTGACTCCAGATCAGAAGGTTGCGTGTTCGAATCACGTCCGGATCAAGCTTTTTAGAAAGGAAAATAATTTTTCTTTCATTTTAAAGGGAAAAATAATTTCTTTAAGAGTAAGGAAGGGTGGCCGAGGCCTGGTGGCGCAACGGTAGCGCGTCTGACTCCAGATCAGAAGGTTGCGTGTTCGAATCACGTCCGGGTCAAGCTTTTAAGAAGGGAAAATTATTTTTCTATCCATTTCAATGAAAAAATAATTTCTTCTTTAGTACACCCAGGGTCGTCGAGGCCTGGTGGCGCAACGGTAGCGCGTCTGACTCCAGATCAGAAGGTTGCGTGTTCGAATCACGTCCGGGTCAAGATTTTTAGAATGAAAAATTATTTTTCTTTCCTTTTAAATGGAAAAATAATTTCTTCATTAGTACACCCAGGATCGTCGAGGCCTGGTGGCGCAACGGTAGCGCGTCTGACTCCAAATCAGAAGGTTGCGTGTTCGAATCACGTCCTGGTCAAGATTTTTAGAATGGAAAATTATTTTTCTTTCCTTTTAAATATAAAAATAATTTCTTCAATAGTAAAGGCAGGGTGTTCAAGGCCTGGTGGCGCAACGGTAGCGCGTCTGACTCCAGATCAGAAGGTTGCGTGTTCGAATCACGTCCGGGTCAAGATTTTTAGAATGGAAAATTAATTTTCTTTCCTTTTAAATGGAAAAATAATTTCTTCTTTAGTACACCCAGGGTGGTCGAGGCCTGGTGGCGCAACGGTAGCGCGTCTGACTCCAGATCAGAAGGTTGCGTGTTCGAATCACGTCCGGGCCAAGATTTTTAGAATGGAAAATTATTTTTCTTTCCTTTTAAATGGAAAAATAATTTCTTCATTAGTACACCCAGGATCGTCGGGACCTGGTGGCGCAACGGTAGCACGTCTGAATCCCCATCAAAAGGTTGCGTGTTCGAATCACGTCCGGGTCAAGCTTTTTAGAAAGGAAAATAATTTTTCTTTCATTTTAAAGGGAAAAATAATTTCTTTAGTAGTAAGGAAGGGTGGCCGAGGCCTGGTGGCGCAACGGTAGCGCGTCTGACTCCAGATCAGAAGGTTGCGTGTTCGAATCACGTCCGGGTCAAGCTTTTTAGAAAGGAAAATAAATTTTCTTTCATTTTAAAGGGAAAAATAATTTCTTTAGTAGTAAGGAAGGGTGGCCAAAGCCTGGTTGCGCAACGGTAGCGCGTCTGACTCCAGATCAAAAGGTTGCGTGTTCGAATCACGTCCTGGTCAAGATTTTTAGAATGGAAAATTATTTTTCTTTCCTTTTTAATATAAAAATAATTTCTTCAATAGAAAAGGCAGGCTGTTCGAGGCCTGGTGGCGCAACGGTAGCGCGTCTGACTCCAGATCAGAAGGTTGCGTGTTCGAATCACGTCCGGGTCAAGATTTTTAGAAAGGAAAATTATTTTTCTTTCCTTTTAAATGGAAAAATAATTTCTTCTTAAGTACACCCAGGGTCGTCGAGGCCTGGTGGCGCAACGGTAGGACGTCTGACTCCAGATCAAAAGGTTGCGTGTTCGAATCACGTCCGGGTCAAGCTTTTTAGAAAGGAAAATAATTTTTCTTTCATTTTAAAGGGAAAAATAATTTCTTTAGTAGTAAGGAAGGGTGGCCGAGGCCTGGTGGCGCAACGGTAGCGCGTCTGACTCCAGATCAGAAGGTTGCGTGTTCGAATCACGTCCGGGTCAAGCTTTTTAGAAAGGAAAATAATTTTTCTTTCATTTTAAAGGGAAAAATAATTTCTTTAAGAGTAAGGAAGGGTGGCCGAGGCCTGGTGGCGCAACGGTAGCGCGTCTGACTCCAGATCAGAAGGTTGCGTGTTCGAATCACGTCCGGGCCAAGATTTTTAGAATGGAAAATTATTTTTCTTTCCTTTTAAATGGAAAAATAATTTCTTCATTAGTACACCCAGGATCGTCGGGACCTGGTGGCGCAACGGTAGCACGTCTGAATCCCGATCAAAAGGTTGCGTGTTCGAATCACGTCCGGGTCAAGCTTTTTAGAAAGGAAAATAATTTTTCTTTCATTTTAAAGGGAAAAATAATTTCTTTAGTAGTAAGGAAGGGTGGCCGAGGCCTGGTGGCGCAACGGTAGCGCGTCTGACTCCAGATCAGAAGGTTGCGTGTTCGAATCACGTCCGGGTCAAGCTTTTTAGAAAGGAAAATAAATTTTCTTTCATTTTAAAGGGAAAAATAATTTCTTTAGTAGTAAGGAAGGGTGGCCAAAGCCTGGTTGCGCAACGGTAGCGCGTCTGACTCCAGATCAAAAGGTTGCGTGTTCGAATCACGTCCTGGTCAAGATTTTTAGAATGGAAAATTATTTTTCTTTCCTTTTTAATATAAAAATAATTTCTTCAATAGTAAAGGCAGGCTGTTCGAGGCCTGGTGGCGCAACGGTAGCGCGTCTGACTCCAGATCAGAAGGTTGCGTGTTCGAATCACGTCCGGGCCAAGATTTTTAGAATGGAAAATTATTTTTCTTTCCTTTTAAATGGAAAAATAATTTCTTCATTAGTACACCCAGGATCGTCGGGACCTGGTGGCGCAACGGTAGCACGTCTGAATCCCGATCAAAAGGTTGCGTGTTCGAATCACGTCCGGGACAAGCTTTTTAGAAAGGAAAATAATTTTTCTTTCATTTTAAAGGGAAAAATAATTTCTTTAGTAGTAAGGAAGGGTGGCCGAGGCCTGGTGGCGCAACGGTAGCGCGTCTGACTCCAGATCAGAAGGTTGCGTGTTCGAATCACGTCCGGGTCAAGCTTTTTAGAAAGGAAAATAAATTTTCTTTCATTTTAAAGGGAAAAATAATTTCTTTAGTAGTAAGGAAGGGTGGCCAAAGCCTGGTTGCGCAACGGTAGCGCGTCTGACTCCAGATCAAAAGGTTGCGTGTTCGAATCACGTCCGGGTCAAGATTTTTAGAATGGAAAATTATTTTTCTTTCCTTTTAAATGGAAAAATAATTTCTTCTTTAGTACACCCAGGGTGGTCGAGGCCTGGTGGCGCAACGGTAGCGCGTCTGACTCCAGATCAGAAGGTTGCGTGTTCGAATCACGTCCGGGCCAAGATTTTTAGAATGGAAAATTATTTTTCTTTCCTTTTAAATGGAAAAATAATTTCTTCATTAGTACACCCAGGATCGTCGGGACCTGGTGGCGCAACGGTAGCACGTCTGAATCCCGATCAAAAGGTTGCGTGTTCGAATCACGTCCGGGTCAAGCTTTTTAGAAAGGAAAATAATTTTTCTTTCATTTTAAAGGGAAAAATAATTTCTTTAGTAGTAAGGAAGGGTGGCCGAGGCCTGGTGGCGCAACGGTAGCTCGTCTGACTCCAGATCAGAAGGTTGCGTGTTCGAATCACGTCCGGGTCAAGCTTTTTAGAAAGGAAAATAAATTTTCTTTCATTTTAAAGGGAAAAATAATTTCTTTAGTAGTAAGGAAGGGTGGCCAAAGCCTGGTTGCGCAACGGTAGCGCGTCTGACTCCAGATCAAAAGGTTGCGTGTTCGAATCACGTCCTGGTCAAGATTTTTAGAATGGAAAATTATTTTTCTTTCCTTTTTAATATAAAAATAATTTCTTCAATAGTAAAGGCAGGCTGTTCGAGGCCTGGTGGCGCAACGGTAGCGCGTCTGACTCCAGATCAGAAGGTTGCGTGTTCGAATCACGTCCGGGTCAAGATTTTTAGAAAGGAAAATTATTTTTCTTTCCTTTTAAATGGAAAAATAATTTCTTCTTAAGTACACCCAGGGTCGTCGAGGCCTGGTGGCGCAACGATAGGACGTCTGACTCCAGATCAAAAGGTTGCGTGTTCGAATCGCGTCCGGGTCAATTTTTAGAAAGGAAAATAATTTTTCTTTCATTTTAAAGGGAAAAATAATTTCTTTAGTAGTAAGGAAGGGTGGCCGAGGCCTGGTGGCGCAACGGTAGCGCGTCTGACTCCAGATCAGAAGGTTGCGTGTTCGAATCACGTCCGGGTCAAGCTTTTTAGAAAGGAAAATAATTTTTCTTTCATTTTAAAGGGAAAAATAATTTCTTTAAGAGTAAGGAAGGGTGGCCGAGGCCTGGTGGCGCAACGGTAGCGCGTCTGACTCCAGATCAGAAGGTTGCGTGTTCGAATCACGTCCGGGTCAAGCTTTTAAGAAGGGAAAATTATTTTTCTATCCATTTCAATGAAAAAATAATTTCTTCTTTAGTACACCCAGGGTCGTCGAGGCCTGGTGGCGCAACGGTAGCGCGTCTGACTCCAGATCAGAAGGTTGCGTGTTCGAATCACGTCCGGGTCAAGATTTTTAGAATGAAAAATTATTTTTCTTTCCTTTTAAATGGAAAAATAATTTCTTCATTAGTACACCCAGGATCGTCGAGGCCTGGTGGCGCAACGGTAGCGCGTCTGACTCCAAATCAGAAGGTTGCGTGTTCGAATCACGTCCTGGTCAAGATTTTTAGAATGGAAAATTATTTTTCTTTCCTTTTAAATATAAAAATAATTTCTTCAATAGTAAAGGCAGGGTGTTCAAGGCCTGGTGGCGCAACGGTAGCGCGTCTGACTCCAGATCAGAAGGTTGCGTGTTCGAATCACGTCCGGGTCAAGATTTTTAGAATGGAAAATTATTTTTCTTTCCTTTTAAATGGAAAAATAATTTCTTCTTTAGTACACCCAGGGTGGTCGAGGCCTGGTGGCGCAACGGTAGCGCGTCTGACTCCAGATCAGAAGGTTGCGTGTTCGAATCACGTCCGGGCCAAGATTTTTAGAATGGAAAATTATTTTTCTTTCCTTTTAAATGGAAAAATAATTTCTTCATTAGTACACCCAGGATCGTCGAGACCTGGTGGCGCAACGGTAGCACGTCTGAATCCCGATCAAAAGTTTGCGTGTTCGAATCACGTCCGGGTCAAGCTTTTTAGAAAGGAAAATAATTTTTCTTTCATTTTAAAGGGAAAAATAATTTCTTTAGTAGTAAGGAAGGGTGGCCGAGGCCTGGTGGCGCAACGGTAGCGCGTCTGACTCCAGATCAGAAGGTTGCGTGTTTGAATCACGTCCGGGTCAAGCTTTTTAGAAAGGAAAATAAATTTTCTTTCATTTTAAAGGGAAAAATAATTTCTTTAGTAGTAAGGAAGGGTGGCCAAAGCCTGGTTGCGCAACGGTAGCGCGTCTGACTCCAGATCAAAAGGTTGCGTGTTCGAATCACGTCCGGGTCAAGCTTTTTAGAAAGGAAAATAATTTTTCTTTCATTTTAAAGGGAAAAATAATTTCTTTAGTAGTAAGGAAGGGTGGCCGAGGCCTGGTGGCGCAACGGTAGAGCGTCTGACTCCAGATCAGAAGGTTGCGTGTTCTAATCAAGTCCGGGTCAAGCTTTTTAGAAAGGAAAATAATTTTTCTTTCATTTTAAAGGGAAAAATAGTTTCTTTGAGAGTAAGGAAGGGTGGCCGAGGCCTGGTGGCGCAACGGTAGCTCGTCTGACTCCAGATCAGAAGGTTGCGTGTTCGAATCACGTCCGGGTCAAGCTTTTAAGAAGGGAAAATTATTTTTCTATCCATTTCAATGAAAAAATAATTTCTTCTTTAGTACACCCAGGGTCGTCGAGGCCTGGTGGCGCAACGGTAGCGCGTCTGACTCCAGATCAGAAGGTTGCGTGTTCGAATCACGTCCGGGTCAAGATTTTTAGAATGAAAAATTATTTTTCTTTCCTTTTAAATGGAAAAATAATTTCTTCATTAGTACACCCAGGATCGTCGAGGCCTGGTGGCGCAACGGTAGCGCGTCTGACTCCAAATCAGAAGGTTGCGTGTTCGAATCACGTCCTGGTCAAGATTTTTAGAATGGAAAATTATTTTTCTTTCCTTTTAAATATAAAAATAATTTCTTCAATAGTAAAGGCAGGGTGTTCGAGGCCTGGTGGCGCAACGGTAGCGCGTCTGACTCCAGATCAGAAGGTTGCGTGTTCGAATCACGTCCGGGTCAAGATTTTTAGAATGGAAAATTATTTTTCTTTCCTTTTAAATGGAAAAATAATTTCTTCTTCAGTACACCCAGGGTGGTCGAGGCCTGGTGGCGCAACGGTAGCGCGTCTGACTCCAGATCAGAAGGTTGCGTGTTCGAATCACGTCCGGGCCAAGGTTTTTAGAATGGAAAATTATTTTTCTTTCCTTTTAAATGGAAAAATAATTTCTTCATTAGTACACCCAGGATCGTCGAGGCCTGGTGGCGCAACGGTAGCACGGCTGAATCCCGAACAAAAGGTTGCGTGTTCGAATCACGTCCGATTCAAGCTTTTTAGAAAGGAAAATAATTTTTCTTTCATTTTAAAGGGAAAAATAATTTCTTTAGTAGTAAGGAAGGGTGGCCGAGGCCTGGTGGCGCAACGGTAGCGCGTCTGACTCCAGATCAGAAGGTTGCGTGTTCGAATCACGTCCGGGTCAAGCTTTTTAGAAAGGAAAATAAATTTTCTTTCATTTTAAAGGGAAAAATAATTTCTTTAGTAGTAAGGAAGGGTGGCCAAAGCCTGGTTGCGCAACGGTAGCGCGTCTGACTCCAGATCAAAAGGTTGCGTGTTCGAATCACGTCCTGGTCAAGATTTTTAGAATGGAAAATTATTTTTCTTTCCTTTTTAATATAAAAATAATTTCTTCAATAGTAAAGGCAGGCTGTTCGAGGCCTGGTGGCGCAACGGTAGCGCGTCTGACTCCAGATCAGAAGGTTGCGTGTTCGAATCACGTCCGGGTCAAGATTTTTAGAAAGGAAAATTATTTTTCTTTCCTTTTAAATGGAAAAATAATTTCTTCTTAAGTACACCCAGGATCGTCGAGGCCTGGTGGCGCAACGGTAGGACGTCTGACTCCAGATCAAAAGGTTGCGTGTTCGAATCACGTCCGGGTCAAGCTTTTTAGAAAGGAAAATAATTTTTCTTTCATTTTAAAGGGAAAAATAATTTCTTTAGTAGTAAGGAAGGGTGGCCGAGGCCTGGTGGCGCAACGGTAGCGCGTCTGACTCCAGATCAGAAGGTTGCGTGTTCGAATCACGTCCGGATCAAGCTTTTTAGAAAGGAAAATAATTTTTCTTTCATTTTAAAGGGAAAAATAATTTCTTTAAGAGTAAGGAAGGGTGGCCGAGGCCTGGTGGCGCAACGGTAGCGCGTCTGACTCCAGATCAGAAGGTTGCGTGTTCGAATCACGTCCGGGTCAAGCTTTTAAGAAGGGAAAATTATTTTTCTATCCATTTCAATGAAAAAATAATTTCTTCTTTAGTACACCCAGGGTCGTCGAGGCCTGGTGGCGCAACGGTAGCGCGTCTGACTCCAGATCAGAAGGTTGCGTGTTCGAATCACGTCCGGGTCAAGATTTTTAGAATGAAAAATTATTTTTCTTTCCTTTTAAATGGAAAAATAATTTCTTCATTAGTACACCCAGGATCGTCGAGGCCTGGTGGAGCAACGGTAGCGCGTCTGACTCCAAATCAGAAGGTTGCGTGTTCGAATCACGTCCTGGTCAAGATTTTTAGAATGGAAAATTATTTTTCTTTCCTTTTAAATATAAAAATAATTTCTTCAATAGTAAAGGCAGGGTGTTCAAGGCCTGGTGGCGCAACGGTAGCGCGTCTGACTCCAGATCAGAAGGTTGCGTGTTCGAATCACGTCCGGGTCAAGATTTTTAGAATGGAAAATTAATTTTCTTTCCTTTTAAATGGAAAAATAATTTCTTCTTTAGTACACCCAGGGTGGTCGAGGCCTGGTGGCGCAACGGTAGCGCGTCTGACTCCAGATCAGAAGGTTGCGTGTTCGAATCACGTCCGGGCCAAGATTTTTAGAATGGAAAATTATTTTTCTTTCCTTTTAAATGGAAAAATAATTTCTTCATTAGTACACCCAGGATCGTCGGGACCTGGTGGCGCAACGGTAGCACGTCTGAATCCCGATCAAAAGGTTGCGTGTTCGAATCACGTCCGGGTCAAGCTTTTTAGAAAGGAAAATAATTTTTCTTTCATTTTAAAGGGAAAAATAATTTCTTTAGTAGTAAGGAAGGGTGGCCGAGGCCTGGTGGCGCAACGGTAGCGCGTCTGACTCCAGATCAGAAGGTTGCGTGTTTGAATCACGTCCGGGTCAAGCTTTTTAGAAAGGAAAATAAATTTTCTTTCATTTTAAAGGGAAAAATAATTCCTTTAGTAGTAAGGAAGGGTGGCCAAAGCCTGGTTGCGCAACGGTAGCGCGTCTGACTCCAGATCAAAAGGTTGCGTGTTCGAATCACGTCCTGGTCAAGATTTTTAGAATGGAAAATTATTTTTCTTTCCTTTTTAATATAAAAATAATTTCTTCAATAGTAAAGGCAGGCTGTTCGAGGCCTGGTGGCGCAACGGTAGCGCGTCTGACTCCAGATCAGAAGGTTGCGTGTTCGAATCACGTCCGGGTCAAGATTTTTAGAAAGGAAAATTATTTTTCTTTCCTTTTAAATGGAAAAATAATTTCTTCTTAAGTACACCCAGGGTCGTCGAGGCCTGGTGGCGCAACGGTAGGACGTCTGACTCCAGATCAAAAGGTTGCGTGTTCGAATCACGTCCGGGTCAAGCTTTTTAGAAAGGAAAATAATTTTTCTTTCATTTTAAAGGGAAAAATAATTTCTTTAGTAGTAAGGAAGGGTGGCCGAGGCCTGGTGGCGCAACGGTAGCGCGTCTGACTCCAGATCAGAAGGTTGCGTGTTCGAATCACGTCCGGGTCAAGCTTTTTAGAAAGGAAAATAATTTTTCTTTCATTTTAAAGGGAAAAATAATTTCTTTAAGAGTAAGGAAGGGTGGCCGAGGCCTGGTGGCGCAACGGTAGCGCGTCTGACTCCAGATCAGAAGGTTGCGTGTTCGAATCACGTCCGGGCCAAGATTTTTAGAATGGAAAATTATTTTTCTTTCCTTTTAAATGGAAAAATAATTTCTTCATTAGTACACCCAGGATCGTCGGGACCTGGTGGCGCAACGGTAGCACGTCTGAATCCCGATCAAAAGGTTGCGTGTTCGAATCCAGTCCGGGTCAAGCTTTTTAGAAAGGAAAATAATTTTTCTTTCATTTTAAAGGGAAAAATAATTTCTTTAGTAGTAAGGAAGGGTGGCCGAGGCCTGGTGGCGCAACGGTAGCGCGTCTGACTCCAGATCAGAAGGTTGCGTGTTCGAATCACGTCCGGGTCAAGCTTTTTAGAAAGGAAAATAAATTTTCTTTCATTTTAAAGGGAAAAATAATTTCTTTAGTAGTAAGGAAGGGTGGCCAAAGCCTGGTTGCGCAACGGTAGCGCGTCTGACTCCAGATCAAAAGGTTGCGTGTTCGAATCACGTCCTGGTCAAGATTTTTAGAATGGAAAATTATTTTTCTTTCCTTTTTAATATAAAAATAATTTCTTCAATAGTAAAGGCAGGCTGTTCGAGGCCTGGTGGCGCAACGGTAGCGCGTCTGACTCCAGATCAGAAGGTTGCGTGTTCGAATCACGTCCGGGCCAAGATTTTTAGAATGGAAAATTATTTTTCTTTCCTTTTAAATGGAAAAATAATTTCTTCATTAGTACACCCAGGATCGTCGGGACCTGGTGGCGCAACGGTAGCACGTCTGAATCCCGATCAAAAGGTTGCGTGTTCGAATCACGTCCGGGACAAGCTTTTTAGAAAGGAAAATAATTTTTCTTTCATTTTAAAGGGAAAAATAATTTCTTTAGTAGTAAGGAAGGGTGGCCGAGGCCTGGTGGCGCAACGGTAGCGCGTCTGACTCCAGATCAGAAGGTTGCGTGTTCGAATCACGTCCGGGTCAAGCTTTTTAGAAAGGAAAATAAATTTTCTTTCATTTTAAAGGGAAAAATAATTTCTTTAGTAGTAAGGAAGGGTGGCCAAAGCCTGGTTGCGCAACGGTAGCGCGTCTGACTCCAGATCAAAAGGTTGCGTGTTCGAATCACGTCCGGGTCAAGATTTTTAGAATGGAAAATTATTTTTCTTTCCTTTTAAATGGAAAAATAACTTCTTCTTTAGTACACCCAGGGTGGTCGAGGCCTGGTGGCGCAACGGTAGCGCGTCTGACTCCAGATCAGAAGGTTGCGTGTTCGAATCACGTCCGGGCCAAGATTTTTAGAATGGAAAATTATTTTTCTTTCCTTTTAAATGGAAAAATAATTTCTTCATTAGTACACCCAGGATCGTCGGGACCTGGTGGCGCAACGGTAGCACGTCTGAATCCCGATCAAAAGGTTGCGTGTTCGAATCACGTCCGGGTCAAGCTTTTTAGAAAGGAAAATAATTTTTCTTTCATTTTAAAGGGAAAAATAATTTCTTTAGTAGTAAGGAAGGGTGGCCGAGGCCTGGTGGCGCAACGGTAGCGCGTCTGACTCCAGATCAGAAGGTTGCGTGTTCGAATCACGTCCGGGTCAAGCTTTTTAGAAAGGAAAATAAATTTTCTTTCATTTTAAAGGGAAAAATAATTTCTTTAGTAGTAAGGAAGGGTGGCCAAAGCCTGGTTGCGCAACGGTAGCGCGTCTGACTCCAGATCAAAAGGTTGCGTGTTCGAATCACGTCCTGGTCAAGATTTTTAGAATGGAAAATTATTTTTCTTTCCTTTTTAATATAAAAATAATTTCTTCAATAGTAAAGGCAGGCTGTTCGAGGCCTGGTGGCGCAACGGTAGCGCGTCTGACTCCAGATCAGAAGGTTGCGTGTTCGAATCACGTCCGGGTCAAGATTTTTAGAAAGGAAAATTATTTTTCTTTCCTTTTAAATGGAAAAATAATTTCTTCTTAAGTACACCCAGGGTCGTCGAGGCCTGGTGGCGCAACGGTAGGACGTCTGACTCCAGATCAAAAGGTTGCGTGTTCGAATCGCGTCCGGGTCAATTTTTAGAAAGGAAAATAATTTTTCTTTCATTTTAAAGGGAAAAATAATTTCTTTAGTAGTAAGGAAGGGTGGCCGAGGCCTGGTGGCGCAACGGTAGCGCGTCTGACTCCAGATCAGAAGGTTGCGTGTTCGAATCACGTCCGGGTCAAGCTTTTTAGAAAGGAAAATAATTTTTCTTTCATTTTAAAGGGAAAAATAATTTCTTTAAGAGTAAGGAAGGGTGGCCGAGGCCTGGTGGCGCAACGGTAGCGCGTCTGACTCCAGATCAGAAGGTTGCGTGTTCGAATCACGTCCGGGTCAAGCTTTTAAGAAGGGAAAATTATTTTTCTATCCATTTCAATGAAAAAATAATTTCTTCTTTAGTACACCCAGGGTCGTCGAGGCCTGGTGGCGCAACGGTAGCGCGTCTGACTCCAGATCAGAAGGTTGCGTGTTCGAATCACGTCCGGGTCAAGATTTTTAGAATGAAAAATTATTTTTCTTTCCTTTTAAATGGAAAAATAATTTCTTCATTAGTACACCCAGGATCGTCGAGGCCTGGTGGCGCAACGGTAGCGCGTCTGACTCCAAATCAGAAGGTTGCGTGTTCGAATCACGTCCTGGTCAAGATTTTTAGAATGGAAAATTATTTTTCTTTCCTTTTAAATATAAAAATAATTTCTTCAATAGTAAAGGCAGGGTGTTCAAGGCCTGGTGGCGCAACGGTAGCGCGTCTGACTCCAGATCAGAAGGTTGCGTGTTCGAATCACGTCCGGGTCAAGATTTTTAGAATGGAAAATTATTTTTCTTTCCTTTTAAATGGAAAAATAATTTCTTCTTTAGTACACCCAGGGTGGTCGAGGCCTGGTGGCGCAACGGTAGCGCGTCTGACTCCAGATCAGAAGGTTGCGTGTTCGAATCACGTCCGGGCCAAGATTTTTAGAATGGAAAATTATTTTTCTTTCCTTTTAAATGGAAAAATAATTTCTTCATTAGTACACCCAGGATCGTCGAGACCTGGTGGCGCAACGGTAGCACGTCTGAATCCCGATCAAAAGTTTGCGTGTTCGAATCACGTCCGGGTCAAGCTTTTTAGAAAGGAAAATAATTTTTCTTTCATTTTAAAGGGAAAAATAATTTCTTTAGTAGTAAGGAAGGGTGGCCGAGGCCTGGTGGCGCAACGGTAGCGCGTCTGACTCCAGATCAGAAGGTTGCGTGTTCGAATCACGTCCGGGTCAAGCTTTTTAGAAAGGAAAATAAATTTTCTTTCATTTTAAAGGGAAAAATAATTTCTTTAGTAGTAAGGAAGGGTGGCCAAAGCCTGGTTGCGCAACGGTAGCGCGTCTGACTCCAGATCAAAAGGTTGCGTGTTCGAATCACGTCCGGGTCAAGCTTTTTAGAAAGGAAAATAATTTTTCTTTCATTTTAAAGGGAAAAATAATTTCTTTAGTAGTAAGGAAGGGTGGCCGAGGCCTGGTGGCGCAACGGTAGCGCGTCTGACTCCAGATCAGAAGGTTGCGTGTTCGAATCACGTCCGGGTCAAGCTTTTAAGAAGGGAAAATTATTTTCTATCCATTTCAATGGAAAAATAATTTCTTCATTAGTACACCCAGAGTCGTCGAGGCCTGGTGGCGCAACGGTAGCGCGTCTGACTCCAGATCAGAAGGTTGCGTGTTCGAATCACCTCCGGGTCAAGATTTTTAGAATGAAAAATTATTTTTCTTTCCTTTTAAATGGAAAAATAATTTCTTCATTAGTACACCCAGGATCGTCGAGGCCTGGTGGCGCAACGGTAGGACGTCTGACTCCAGATCAAAAGGTTGCGTGTTCGAATCACGTCCGGGTCAAGCTTTTTAGAAAGGAAAATAATTTTTCTTTCATTTTAAAGGGAAAAATAATTTCTTTAGTAGTAAGGAAGGGTGGTCGAGGCCTGGTGGCGCAACGGTAGCGCGTCTGACTCTAGATCAGAAGGTTGCGTGTTCGAATCACGTCCGGGTCAAGCTTTTAAGAAGGGAAAATTATTTTTCTATCCATTTCAATGAAAAAATAATTTCTTCTTTAGTACACCCAGGGTCGTCGAGGCCTGGTGGCGCAACGGTAGCGCGTCTGACTCCAGATCAGAAGGTTGAGTGTTCGAATCACGTCCGGGTCAAGATTTTTAGAATGAAAAATTATTTTTCTTTCCTTTTAAATGGAAAAATAATTTCTTCATTAGTACACCCAGGATCGTCGAGGACTGGTGGCGCAACGGTAGCGCGTCTGACTCCAGATCAGAAGGTTGCGTGTTCGAATCACGTCCTGGTCAAGAGTTTTAGAATGGAAAATTATTTTTCTTTCCTTTTTAATATAAAAATAATTTCTTCAATAGTAAAGGCAGGCTGTTCGAGGCCTGGTGGCGCAACGGTAGCGCGTCTGACTCCAGATCAGAAGGTTGCGTGTTCGAATCACGTCCGGGTCAAGATTTTTAGAAAGGAAAATTATTTTTCTTTCCTTTTAAATGGAAAAATACTTTCTTCAATAGTAAAGGCAGGCTGTTCGAGGCCTGGTGGCGCAACGGTAGCGCGTCTGACTCCAGATCAGAAGGTTGCGTGTTCGAATCACGTCCTGGTCAAGATTTTTAGAATGGAAAATTATTTTTCTTTCCTTTTTAATATAAAATTAATTTCTTCAATAGTAAAGGCAGGCTGTTCGAGGCCTGGTGGCGCAACGGTAGCGCGTCTGACTCCAGATCAGAAGGTTGCGTGTTCGAATCACGTCCGGGTCAAGATTTTTAGAAAGGAAAATTATTTTTCTTTCCTTTTAAATGGAAAAATACTTTCTTCTTAAGTACACCCAGGGTCGTCGAGGCCTGGTGGCGCAACGGTAGGACGTCTGACTCCAGATCAAAAGGTTGCGTGTTCGAATCACGTCCGGGTCAAGCTTTTTAGAAAGGAAAATAATTTTTCTTTCATTTTAAAGGGAAAAATAATTTCTTTAGTAGTAAGGAAGGGTGGCCGAGGCCTGGTGGCGCAACGGTAGCGCGTCTGACTCCAGATCAGAAGGTTGCGTGTTCGAATCACGTCCGGGTCAAGCTTTTAAGAAGGGAAAATTATTTTTCTATCCATTTCAATGGAAAAATAATTTCTTCTTTAGTACACCCAGGGTCGTCGAGGCCTGGTGGCGCAACGGTAGCGCGTCTGACTCCAGATCAGAAGGTTGCGTGTTCGAATCACGTCCGGGTCAAGATTTTTAGAATGAAAAATTATTTTTCTTTCCTTTTAAATGGAAAAATAATTTCTTCATTAGTACACCCAGGATCGTCGAAGCCTGGTGGCGCAACGGTAGCGCGGCTGACTCCAGATCAGAAGGTTGCGTGTTCGAATCACGTCCTGGTCAAGATTTTTAGAATGGAAAATTATTTTTCTTTCCTTTTAAATATAAAAATAATTTCTTCAATAGTAAAGGCAGGGTGTTCGAGGCCTGGTGGCGCAACGGTAGCGCGTCTGACTCCAGATCAGAAGGTTGCGTGTTCGAATCACGTCCGGGTCAAGATTTTTAGAATGGAAAATTATTTTTCTTTCCTTTTAAATGGAAAAATAATTTCTTAATTAGTACACTCAGGATCGTCGAGGCCTGGTGGCGCAACGGTAGCACGTCTGACTCCCGATCAAAAGGTTGCGTGTTCGAATCACGTCCGGGTCAAGCTTTTTAGAAAGGAAAATAATTTTTCTTTCATTTTAAAGGGAAAAATAATTTCTTTAGTAGTAAGGAAGGGTGGCCGAGGCCTGGTGGCGCAACGGTAGCGCGTCTGACTCCAGATCAGAAGGTTGCGTGTTCGAATCACGTCCGGGTCAAGCTTTTAAGAAGGGAAAATTATTTTTCTATCCATTTCAATGGAAAAATAATTTTTTCTTTAGAAAATCAGGGTCGTCGAGGCCTGGTGGCGCAACGGTAGCGCGTCTGACTCCAGATCAGAAGGTTGCGTGTCCGGGTCAAGATTTTTAGAATGGAAAATTATTTTTCTTTCCTTTTATATAAAAATAATTTCTTCAATAGTAAAGGCAGGGCGTTCGAGGCCTGGTGGCACAACGGTAGCTCGTCTAACTCCAGATCAGGAGGTTGCGTGTTCGAATCACGTCCGGGTCAAGATTTTTAGAATGGAAAATTATTTTTCTTTCCTTTTAAATATAAAAATAATTTCTTCAATAGTAAAGGCAGGGTGTTCGAGGCCTGGTGGCGCAACGGTAGCGCGTCTGACTCCAGATCAGAAGGTTGCGTGTTCGAATCACGTCCGGGTCAAGATTTTTAGAATGGAAAATTATTTTTCTTTCCTTTTAAATGGAAAAATAATTTCTTCTTTAGTACACCCAGGGTCGTCGAGGCCTGGTGGCGCAACGGTAGGACGTCTGACTCCAGATCAAATGGTTGCGTGTTCGAATCACGTCCGGGTCAAGCTTTTTAGAAAGGAAAATAATTTTTCTTTCATTTTAAAGGGAAAAATAATTTCTTTAGTAGTAAGGAAGGGTGGCCGAGGCCTGGTGGCGCAACGGTAGCGCGTCTGACTCCAGATCAGAAGGTTGCGTGTTCGAATCACGTCCGGGTCAAGATTTTTAGAAAGGAAAATTATTTTTCTTTCCTTTTAAATGGAAAAATAATTTCTTCTTAAGTACACCCAGGGTCGTCGAGGCCTGGTGGCGCAACGGTAGGACGTCTGACTCCAGATCAAAAGGTTGCGTGTTCGAATCACGTCCGGGTCAAGCTTTTTAGAAAGGAAAATAATTTTTCTTTCATTTTAAAGGGAAAAATAATTTCTTTAGTAGTAAGGAAGGGTGGCCGAGGCCTGGTGGCGCAACGGTAGCGCGTCTGACTCCAGATCAGAAGGTTGCGTGTTCGAATCACGTCCGGGTCAAGCTTTTTAGAAAGGAAAATAATTTTTCTTTCATTTTAAAGGGAAAAATAATATCTTTAGTAGTAAGGAAGGGTGGCCGAGGCCTGGTGGCGCAACGGTAGCGCGTCTGACTCCAGATCAGAAGGTTGCGTGTTCGAATCACGTCCGGGTCAAGCTTTTAAGAAGGGAAAATTATTTTTCTATCCATTTCAATGGAAAAATAATTTCTTCTTTAGTACACCCAGGGTCGTCGAGGCCTGGTGGCGCAACGGTAGCGCGTCTGACTCCAGATCAGAAGGTTGCGTGTTCGAATCACGTCCGGGTCAAGATTTTTAGAATGAAAAATTATTTTTCTTTCCTTTTAAATGGAAAAATAATTTCTTCATTAGTACACCCAGGATCGTCGAAGCCTGGTGGCGCAACGGTAGCGCGTCTGACTCCAGATCAGAAGGTTGCGTGTTCGAATCACGTCCTGGTCAAGATTTTTAGAATGGAAAATTATTTTTCTTTCCTTTTAAATATAAAAATAATTTCTTCAATAGTAAAGGCAGGGTGTTCGAGGCCTGGTGGCGCAACGGTAGCGCGTCTGACTCCAGATCAGAAGGTTGCGTGTTCGAATCACGTCCGGGTCAAGATTTTTAGAATGGAAAATTATTTTTCTTTCCTTTTAAATGGAAAAATAATATCTTCTTTAGTACACCCAGGGTCGTCGAGGCCTGGTGGCGCAACGGTAGCGCGTCTGACTCCAGATCAGAAGGTTGCGTGCTCGAATCACGTCCGGGTCAAGATTTTTAGAATGGAAAATTATTTTTCTTTCCTTTTAAATGGAAAAATAATTTCTTAACTAGTACACCCAGGATCGTCGAGGCCTGGTGGCGCAACGGTAGCACGTCTGACTCCCGATCAAAAGGTTGCGTGTTCGAATCACGTCCTGGTCAAGCTTTTTAGAAAGGAAAATAATTTTTCTTTCATTTTAAAGGGAAAAATAATTTCTTTAGTAGTAAGGAAGGGTGGCCGAGGCCTGGTGGCGCAACGGTAGCGCGTCTGACTCCAGATCAGAAGGTTGCGTGTTCGAATCACGTCCGGGTCAAGCTTTTTAGAAAGGAAAATAATTTTTCTTTCATTTTAAAGGGAAAAATAATTTCTTTAGTAGTAAGGAAGGGTCGTCGAGGCCTGGTGGCGCAACGGAAGCGCGTCTGACTCCAGATCAGAAGGTTGCGTGTTCGAATAACGTCCGGGTCAAGATTTTTAGAATGGAAAATTATTTTTCTTTCCTTTTATATAAAAATAATTTCTTCAATAGTAAAGGCAGGGCGTTCGAGGCCTGGTGGCACAACGGTAGCTCGTCTAACTCCAGATCAGGAGGTTGCGTGTTCGAATCACGTCCGGGTCAAGATTTTTAGAATGGAAAATTATTTTTCTTTCCTTTTAAATATAAAAATAATTTCTTCAATAGTAAAGGCAGGGTGTTCGAGGCCTGGTGGCGCAACGGTAGCGCGTCTGACTCCAGATCAGAAGGTTGCGTGTTCGAATCACGTCCGGGTCAAGATTTTTAGAATGGAAAATTATTTTTCTTTCCTTTTAAATGGAAAAATAATTTCTTCTTTAGTACACCCAGGGTCGTCGAGGCCTGGTGGCGCAACGGTAGGACGTCTGACTCCAGATCAAAAGGTTGCGTGTTCGAATCACGTCCGGGTCAAGCTTTTTAGAAAGGAAAATAATTTTTCTTTCATTTTAAAGGGAAAAATAATTTCTTTAGTAGTAAGGAAGGGTCGTCGAGGCCTGGTGGCGCAACGGTAGAGCGTCTGACTCCAGATCAGAAGGTTGCGTGTTCGAATCACGTCCGGGTCAAGATTTTTAGAATGGAAAATTATTTTTCTTTCCTTTTAAATGGAAAAATAATTTCTTCTTTAGTACACCCAGGGTCGTCGAGGCCTGGTGGCGCAACGGTAGCGAGTCTGACTCCAGATCAGAAGGTTGCGTGTTCGAATCACGTCCGGGTCAAGATTTTTAGAATGGAAAATTATTTTTCTTTCCTTTTAAATGGAAAAATAATTTCTTAATTAGTACACTCAGGATCGTCGAGGCCTGGTGGCGCAACGGTAGCACGTGTGACTCCCGATCAAAAGGTTGCGTGTTCGAATCACGTCCGGGTCAAGCTTTTTAGAAAGGAAAATAATTTTTCTTTCATTTTAAAGGGAAAAATAATTTCTTTAGTAGTAAGGAAGGGTGGCCGAGGCCTGGTGGCGCAACGGTAGCGCGTCTGACTCCAGATCAGAAGGTTGCGTGTTCGAATCACGTCCGGGTCAAGCTTTTAAGAAGGGAAAATTATTTTTCTATCCATTTCAATGGAAAAATAATTTCTTCTTTAGAAAATCAGGGTCGTCGAGGCCTGGTGGCGCAACGGTAGCGCGTCTGACTCCAGATCAGAAGGTTGCGTGTTCGAATCACGTCCGGGTCAAGATTTTTAGAATGGAAAATTATTTTTCTTTCCTTTTATATAAAAATAATTTCTTCAATAGTAAAGGCAGGGCGTTCGAGGCCTGGTGGCACAACGGTAGCTCGTCTAACTCCAGATCAGGAGGTTGCGTGTTCGAATCACGTCCGGGTCAAGATTTTTAGAATGGAAAATTATTTTTCTTTCCTTTTAAATATAAAAATAATTTCTTCAATAGTAAAGGCAGGGTGTTCGAGGCCTGGTGGCGCAACGGTAGCGCGTCTGACCCCAGATCAGAAGGTTGCGTGTTCGAATCACGTCCGGGTCAAGATTTTTAGAATGGAAAATTATTTTTCTTTCCTTTTAAATGGAAAAATAATTTCTTCTTTAGTACACCCAGGGTCGTCGAGGCCTGGTGGCGCAACGGTAGGACGTCTGACTCCAGATCAAAAGGTTGCGTGTTCGAATCACGTCCGGGTCAAGCTTTTTAGAAAGGAAAATAATTTTTCTTTCATTTTAAAGGGAAAAATAATTTCTTTAGTAGTAAGGAAGGGTGGCCGAGGCCTGGTGGCGCAACGGTAGCGCGTCTGACTCCAGATCAGAAGGTTGCGTGTTCGAATCACGTCCGGGTCAAGATTTTTAGAAAGGAAAATTATTTTCCTTTCCTTTTAAATGGAAAAATAATTTCTTCTTAAGTACACCCAGGGTCGTCGAGGCCTGGTGGCGCAACGGTAGGACGTCTGACTCCAGATTAAAAGGTTGCGTGTTCGAATCACGTCCGGGTCAAGCTTTTTAGAAAGGAAAATAATTTTTCTTTCATTTTAAAGGGAAAAATAATTTCTTTAGTAGTAAGGAAGGGTGGCCGAGGCCTGGTGGCGCAACGGTAGCGCGTCTGACTCCAGATCAGAAGGTTGCGTGTTCGAATCACGTCCGGGTCAAGCTTTTTAGAAAGGAAAATAATTTTTCTTTCATTTTAAAGGGAAAAATAATATCTTTAGTAGTAAGGAAGGGTGGCCGAGGCCTGGTGGCGCAACGGTAGCGCGTCTGACTCCAGATCAGAAGGTTGCGTGTTCGAATCACGTCCGGGTCAAGCTTTTAAGAAGGGAAAATTATTTTTCTATCCATTTCAATGGAAAAAAAATTTCTTCTTTAGTACACCCAGGGTCGTCGAGGCCTGGTGGCGCAACGGTAGCGCGTCTGACTCCAGATCAGAAGGTTGCGTGTTCGAATCACGTCCGGGTCAAGATTTTTAGAATGAAAAATTATTTTTCTTTCCTTTTAAATGGAAAAATAATTTCTTCATTAGTACACCCAGGATCGTCGAAACCTGGTGGCGCAACGGTAGCGCGTCTGACTCCAGATCAGAAGGTTGCGTGTTCGAATCACGTCCTGGTCAAGATTTTTAGAATGGAAAATTATTTTTCTTTCCTTTTAAATATAAAAATAATTTCTTCAATAGTAAAGGCAGGGTGTTCGAGGCCTGGTGGCGCAACGGTAGCGCGTCTGACTCCAGATCAGAAGGTTGCGAGTTCGAATCACGTCCGGGTCAAGATTTTTAGAATGGAAAATTATTTTTCTTTCCTTTTAAATGGAAAAATAATTTCTTCTTTAGAACACCCAGGGTCGTCGAGGCCTGGTGGCGCAACGGTAGCGCGTCTGACTCCAGATCAGAAGGTTGCGTGCTCGAATCACGTCCGGGTCAAGATTTTTAGAATGGAAAATTATTTTTCTTTCCTTTTAAATGGAAAAATAATTTCTTAATTAGTACACCCAGGATCGTCGAGGCCTGGTGGCGCAACGGTAGCACGTCTGACTCCCGATCAAAAGGTTGCGTGTTCGAATCACGTCCTGGTCAAGCTTTTTAGAAAGGAAAATAATTTTTCTTTCATTTTAAAGGGAAAAATAATTTCTTTAGTAGTAAGGAAGGGTGGCCGAGGCCTGGTGGCGCAACGGTAGCGCGTCTGACTCCAGATCAGAAGGTTGCGTGTTCGAATCACGTCCGGGTCAAGCTTTTTAGAAAGGAAAATAATTTTTCTTTCATTTTAAAGGGAAAAATAATTTCTTTAGTAGTAAGGAAGGGTCGTCGAGGCCTGGTGGCGCAACGGAAGCGCGTCTGACTCCAGATCAGAAGGTTGCGTGTTCGAATAACGTCCGGGTCAAGATTTTTAGAATGGAAAATTATTTTTCTTTCCTTTTATATAAAAATAATTTCTTCAATAGTAAAGGCAGGGCGTTCGAGGCCTGGTGGCACAACGGTAGCTCGTCTAACTCCAGATCAGGAGGTTGCGTGTTCGAATCACGTCCGGGTCAAGATTTTTAGAATGGAAAATTATTTTTCTTTCCTTTTAAATATAAAAATAATTTCTTCAATAGTAAAGGCAGGGTGTTCGAGGCCTGGTGGCGCAACGGTAGCGCGTCTGACTCCAGATCAGAAGGTTGCGTGTTCGAATCACGTCCGGGTCAAGATTTTTAGAATGGAAAATTATTTTTCTTTCCTTTTAAATGGAAAAATAATTTCTTCTTTAGTACACCCAGGGTCGTCGAGGCCTGGTGGCGCAACGGTAGGACGTCTGACTCCAGATCAAAAGGTTGCGTGTTCGAATCACGTCCGGGTCAAGCTTTTTAGAAAGGAAAATAATTTTTCTTTCATTTTAAAGGGAAAAATAATTTCTTTAGTAGTAAGGAAGGGTCGTCGAGGCCTGGTGGCGCAACGGAAGCGCGTCTGACTCCAGATCAGAAGGTTGCGTGTTCGAATCACGTCCGGGTCAAGATTTTTAGAATGGAAAATTATTTTTCTTTCCTTTTAAATGGAAAAATAATTTCTTCTTTAGTACACCCAGGGTCGTCGAGGCCTGGTGGCGCAACGGTAGCGCGTCTGACTCCAGATCAGAAGGTTGCGTGCTCGAATCACGTCCGGGTCAAGATTTTTAGAATGGAAAATTATTTTTCTTTCCTTTTAAATGGAAAAATAATTTCTTAATTAGTACACCCAGGATCGTCGAGGCCTGGTGGCGCAACGGTAGCACGTCTGACTCCCGATCAAAAGGTTGCGTGTTCGAATCACGTCCTGGTCAAGCTTTTTAGAAAGGAAAATAATTTTTCTTTCATTTTAAAGGGAAAAATAATTTCTTTAGTAGTAAGGAAGGGTCGTCGAGGCCTGGTGGCGCAACGGAAGCGCGTCTGACTCCAGATCAGAAGGTTGCGTGTTCGAATAACGTCCGGGTCAAGATTTTTAGAATGGAAAATTATTTTTCTTTCCTTTTATATAAAAATAATTTCTTCAATAGTAAAGGCAGGGCGTTCGAGGCCTGGTGGCACAACGGTAGCTCGTCTAACTCCAGATCAGGAGGTTGCGTGTTCGAATCACGTCCGGGTCAAGATTTTTAGAATGGAAAATTATTTTTCTTTCCTTTTAAATGGAAAAATAATTTCTTCTTTAGTTCACCCAGGGTCGTCGAGGCCTGGTGGCGCAACGGTAGGACGTCTGACTCCAGATCAAAAGGTTGCGTGTTCGAATCACGTCCGGGTCAAGCTTTTTAGAAAGGAAAATAATTTTTCTTTCATTTTAAAGGGAAAAATAATTTCTTTAGTAGTAAGGAAGGGTCGTCGAGGCCTGGTGGCGCAACGGAAGCGCGTCTGACTCCAGATCAGAAGGTTGCGTGTTCGAATCACGTCCGGGTCAAGATTTTTAGAATGGAAAATTATTTTTCTTTCCTTTTAAATGGAAAAATAATTTCTTCTTTAGTACACCCAGGGTCGTCGAGGCCTGGTGGCGCAACGGTAGCGCTTCTGACTCCAGATCAGAAGGTTGCGTGCTCGAATCACGTCCGGGTCAAGATTTTTAGAATGGAAAATTATTTTTCTTTCCTTTTAAATGGAAAAATAATTTCTTAATTAGTACACCCAGGATCGTCGAGGCCTGGTGGCGCAACGGTAGCACGTCTGACTCCCGATCAAAAGGTTGCGTGTTCGAATCACGTCCTGGTCAAGCTTTTTAGAAAGGAAAATAATTTTTCTTTCATTTTAAAGGGAAAAATAATTTCTTTAGTAGTAAGGAAGGGTGGCCGAGGCCTGGTGGCGCAACGGTAGCGCGTCTGACTCCAGATCAGAAGGTTGCGTGTTCGAATCACGTCCGGGTCAAGCTTTTTAGAAAGGAAAATAATTTTTCTTTCATTTTAAAGGGAAAAATAATTTCTTTAGTAGTAAGGAAGGGTGGCCAAAGCCTGGTTGCGCAACGGTAGCGCGTCTGACTCCAGATCAAAAGGTTGCGTGTTCGAATCACGTCCGGGTCAAGCTTTTTAGAAAGGAAAATAATTTTTCTTTCATTTTAAAGGGAAAAATAATTTCTTTAGTAGTAAGGAAGGGTGGCCGAGGCCTGGTGGCGCAACGGTAGAGCGTCTGACTCCAGATCAGAAGGTTGCGTGTTCTAATCAAGTCCGGGTCAAGCTTTTTAGAAAGGAAAATAATTTTTCTTTCATTTTAAAGGGAAAAATAGTTTCTTTGAGAGTAAGGAAGGGTGGCCGAGGCCTGGTGGCGCAACGGTAGCTCGTCTGACTCCAGATCAGAAGGTTGCGTGTTCGAATCACGTCCGGGTCAAGCTTTTAAGAAGGGAAAATTATTTTTCTATCCATTTCAATGAAAAAATAATTTCTTCTTTAGTACACCCAGGGTCGTCGAGGCCTGGTGGCGCAACGGTAGCGCGTCTGACTCCAGATCAGAAGGTTGCGTGTTCGAATCACGTCCGGGTCAAGATTTTTAGAATGAAAAATTATTTTTCTTTCCTTTTAAATGGAAAAATAATTTCTTCATTAGTACACCCAGGATCGTCGAGACTGGTGGCGCAACGGTAGCGCGTCTGACTCCAAATCAGAAGGTTGCGTGTTCGAATCACGTCCTGGTCAAGATTTTTAGAATGGAAAATTATTTTTCTTTCCTTTTAAATATAAAAATAATTTCTTCAATAGTAAAGGCAGGGTGTTCGAGGCCTGGTGGCGCAACGGTAGCGCGTCTGACTCCAGATCAGAAGGTTGCGTGTTCGAATCACGTCCGGGTCAAGATTTTTAGAATGGAAAATTATTTTTCTTTCCTTTTAAATGGAAAAATAATTTCTTCTTCAGTACACCCAGGGTGGTCGAGGCCTGGTGGCGCAACGGTAGCGCGTCTGACTCCAGATCAGAAGGTTGCGTGTTCGAATCACGTCCGGGCCAAGGTTTTTAGAATGGAAAATTATTTTTCTTTCCTTTTAAATGGAAAAATAATTTCTTCATTAGTACACCCAGGATCGTCGAGGCCTGGTGGCGCAACGGTAGCACGGCTGAATCCCGAACAAAAGGTTGCGTGTTCGAATCACGTCCGATTCAAGCTTTTTAGAAAGGAAAATAATTTTTCTTTCATTTTAAAGGGAAAAATAATTTCTTTAGTAGTAAGGAAGGGTGGCCGAGGCCTGGTGGCGCAACGGTAGCGCGTCTGACTCCAGATCAGAAGGTTGCGTGTTCGAATCACGTCCGGGTCAAGCTTTTTAGAAAGGAAAATAAATTTTCTTTCATTTTAAAGGGAAAAATAATTTCTTTAGTAGTAAGGAAGGGTGGCCAAAGCCTGGTTGCGCAACGGTAGCGCGTCTGACTCCAGATCAAAAGGTTGCGTGTTCGAATCACGTCCTGGTCAAGATTTTTAGAATGGAAAATTATTTTTCTTTCCTTTTTAATATAAAAATAATTTCTTCAATAGTAAAGGCAGGCTGTTCGAGGCCTGGTGGCGCAACGGTAGCGCGTCTGACTCCAGATCAGAAGGTTGCGTGTTCGAATCACGTCCGGGTCAAGATTTTTAGAAAGGAAAATTATTTTTCTTTCCTTTTAAATGGAAAAATAATTTCTTCTTAAGTACACCCAGGATCGTCGAGGCCTGGTGGCGCAACGGTAGGACGTCTGACTCCAGATCAAAAGGTTGCGTGTTCGAATCACGTCCGGGTCAAGCTTTTTAGAAAGGAAAATAATTTTTCTTTCATTTTAAAGGGAAAAATAATTTCTTTAGTAGTAAGGAAGGGTGGCCGAGGCCTGGTGGCGCAACGGTAGCGCGTCTGACTCCAGATCAGAAGGTTGCGTGTTCGAATCACGTCCGGATCAAGCTTTTTAGAAAGGAAAATAATTTTTCTTTCATTTTAAAGGGAAAAATAATTTCTTTAAGAGTAAGGAAGGGTGGCCGAGGCCTGGTGGCGCAACGGTAGCGCGTCTGACTCCAGATCAGAAGGTTGCGTGTTCGAATCACGTCCGGGTCAAGCTTTTAAGAAGGGAAAATTATTTTTCTATCCATTTCAATGAAAAAATAATTTCTTCTTTAGTACACCCAGGGTCGTCGAGGCCTGGTGGCGCAACGGTAGCGCGTCTGACTCCAGATCAGAAGGTTGCGTGTTCGAATCACGTCCGGGTCAAGATTTTTAGAATGAAAAATTATTTTTCTTTCCTTTTAAATGGAAAAATAATTTCTTCATTAGTACACCCAGGATCGTCGAGGCCTGGTGGCGCAACGGTAGCGCGTCTGACTCCAAATCAGAAGGTTGCGTGTTCGAATCACGTCCTGGTCAAGATTTTTAGAATGGAAAATTATTTTTCTTTCCTTTTAAATATAAAAATAATTTCTTCAATAGTAAAGGCAGGGTGTTCAAGGCCTGGTGGCGCAACGGTAGCGCGTCTGACTCCAGATCAGAAGGTTGCGTGTTCGAATCACGTCCGGGTCAAGATTTTTAGAATGGAAAATTAATTTTCTTTCCTTTTAAATGGAAAAATAATTTCTTCTTTAGTACACCCAGGGTGGTCGAGGCCTGGTGGCGCAACGGTAGCGCGTCTGACTCCAGATCAGAAGGTTGCGTGTTCGAATCACGTCCGGGCCAAGATTTTTAGAATGGAAAATTATTTTTCTTTCCTTTTAAATGGAAAAATAATTTCTTCATTAGTACACCCAGGATCGTCGGGACCTGGTGGCGCAACGGTAGCACGTCTGAATCCCGATCAAAAGGTTGCGTGTTCGAATCACGTCCGGGTCAAGCTTTTTAGAAAGGAAAATAATTTTTCTTTCATTTTAAAGGGAAAAATAATTTCTTTAGTAGTAAGGAAGGGTGGCCGAGGCCTGGTGGCGCAACGGTAGCGCGTCTGACTCCAGATCAGAAGGTTGCGTGTTTGAATCACGTCCGGGTCAAGCTTTTTAGAAAGGAAAATAAATTTTCTTTCATTTTAAAGGGAAAAATAATTCCTTTAGTAGTAAGGAAGGGTGGCCAAAGCCTGGTTGCGCAACGGTAGCGCGTCTGACTCCAGATCAAAAGGTTGCGTGTTCGAATCACGTCCTGGTCAAGATTTTTAGAATGGAAAATTATTTTTCTTTCCTTTTTAATATAAAAATAATTTCTTCAATAGTAAAGGCAGGCTGTTCGAGGCCTGGTGGCGCAACGGTAGCGCGTCTGACTCCAGATCAGAAGGTTGCGTGTTTGAATCACGTCCGGGTCAAGATTTTTAGAAAGGAAAATTATTTTTCTTTCCTTTTAAATGGAAAAATAATTTCTTCTTAAGTACACCCAGGGTCGTCGAGGCCTGGTGGCGCAACGGTAGGACGTCTGACTCCAGATCAAAAGGTTGCGTGTTCGAATCACGTCCGGGTCAAGCTTTTTAGAAAGGAAAATAATTTTTCTTTCATTTTAAAGGGAAAAATAATTTCTTTAGTAGTAAGGAAGGGTGGCCGAGGCCTGGTGGCGCAACGGTAGCGCGTCTGACTCCAGATCAGAAGGTTGCGTGTTCGAATCACGTCCGGGTCAAGCTTTTTAGAAAGGAAAATAATTTTTCTTTCATTTTAAAGGGAAAAATAATTTCTTTAAGAGTAAGGAAGGGTGGCCGAGGCCTGGTGGCGCAACGGTAGCGCGTCTGACTCCAGATCAGAAGGTTGCGTGTTCGAATCACGTCCGGGCCAAGATTTTTAGAATGGAAAATTATTTTTCTTTCCTTTTAAATGGAAAAATAATTTCTTCATTAGTACACCCAGGATCGTCGGGACCTGGTGTCGCAACGGTAGCACGTCTGAATCCCGATCAAAAGGTTGCGTGTTCGAATCACGTCCGGGTCAAGCTTTTTAGAAAGGAAAATAATTTTTCTTTCATTTTAAAGGGAAAAATAATTTCTTTAGTAGTAAGGAAGGGTGGCCGAGGCCTGGTGGCGCAACGGTAGCGCGTCTGACTCCAGATCAGAAGGTTGCGTGTTCGAATCACGTCCGGGTCAAGCTTTTTAGAAAGGAAAATAAATTTTCTTTCATTTTAAAGGGAAAAATAATTTCTTTAGTAGTAAGGAAGGGTGGCCAAAGCCTGGTTGCGCAACGGTAGCGCGTCTGACTCCAGATCAAAAGGTTGCGTGTTCGAATCACGTCCTGGTCAAGATTTTTAGAATGGAAAATTATTTTTCTTTCCTTTTTAATATAAAAATAATTTCTTCAATAGTAAAGGCAGGCTGTTCGAGGCCTGGTGGCGCAACGGTAGCGCGTCTGACTCCAGATCAGACGGTTGCGTGTTCGAATCACGTCCGGGCCAAGATTTTTAGAATGGAAAATTATTTTTCTTTCCTTTTAAATGGAAAAATAATTTCTTCATTAGTACACCCAGGATCGTCGGGACCTGGTGGCGCAACGGTAGCACGTCTGAATCCCGATCAAAAGGTTGCGTGTTCGAATCACGTCCGGGACAAGCTTTTTAGAAAGGAAAATAATTTTTCTTTCATTTTAAAGGGAAAAATAATTTCTTTAGTAGTAAGGAAGGGTGGCCGAGGCCTGGTGGCGCAACGGTAGCGCGTCTGACTCCAGATCAGAAGGTTGCGTGTTCGAATCACGTCCGGGTCAAGCTTTTTAGAAAGGAAAATAAATTTTCTTTCATTTTAAAGGGAAAAATAATTTCTTTAGTAGTAAGGAAGGGTGGCCAAAGCCTGGTTGCGCAACGGTAGCGCGTCTGACTCCAGATCAAAAGGTTGCGTGTTCGAATCACGTCCGGGTCAAGATTTTTAGAATGGAAAATTATTTTTCTTTCCTTTTAAATGGAAAAATAACTTCTTCTTTAGTACACCCAGGATGGTCGAGGCCTGGTGGCGCAACGGTAGCGCGTCTGACTCCAGATCAGAAGGTTGCGTGTTCGAATCACGTCCGGGCCAAGATTTTTAGAATGGAAAATTATTTTTCTTTCCTTTTAAATGGAAAAATAATTTCTTCATTAGTACACCCAGGATCGTCGGGACCTGGTGGCGCAACGGTAGCACGTCTGAATCCCGATCAAAAGGTTGCGTGTTCGAATCACGTCCGGGTCAAGCTTTTTAGAAAGGAAAATAATTTTTCTTTCATTTTAAAGGGAAAAATAATTTCTTTAGTAGTAAGGAAGGGTGGCCGAGGCCTGGTGGCGCAACGGTAGCGCGTCTGACTCCAGATCAGAAGGTTGCGTGTTCGAATCACGTCCGGGTCAAGCTTTTTAGAAAGGAAAATAAATTTTCTTTCATTTTAAAGGGAAAAATAATTTCTTTAGTAGTAAGGAAGGGTGGCCAAAGCCTGGTTGCGCAACGGTAGCGCGTCTGACTCCAGATCAAAAGGTTGCGTGTTCGAATCACGTCCTGGTCAAGATTTTTAGAATGGAAAATTATTTTTCTTTCCTTTTTAATATAAAAATAATTTCTTCAATAGTAAAGGCAGGCTGTTCGAGGCCTGGTGGCGCAACGGTAGCGCGTCTGACTCCAGATCAGAAGGTTGCGTGTTCGAATCACGTCCGGGTCAAGATTTTTAGAAAGGAAAATTATTTTTCTTTCCTTTTAAATGGAAAAATAATTTCTTCTTAAGTACACCCAGGGTCGTCGAGGCCTGGTGGCGCAACGGTAGGACGTCTGACTCCAGATCGAAAGGTTGCGTGTTCGAATCGCGTCCGGGTCAATTTTTAGAAAGGAAAATAATTTTTCTTTCATTTTAAAGGGAAAAATAATTTCTTTAGTAGTAAGGAAGGGTGGCCGAGGCCTGGTGGCGCAACGGTAGCGCGTCTGACTCCAGATCAGAAGGTTGCGTGTTCGAATCACGTCCGGGTCAAGCTTTTTAGAAAGGAAAATAATTTTTCTTTCATTTTAAAGGGAAAAATAATTTCTTTAAGAGTAAGGAAGGGTGGCCGAGGCCTGGTGGCGCAACGGTAGCGCGTCTGACTCCAGATCAGAAGGTTGCGTGTTCGAATCACGTCCGGGTCAAGCTTTTAAGAAGGGAAAATTATTTTTCTATCCATTTCAATGAAAAAATAATTTCTTCTTTAGTACACCCAGGGTCGTCGAGGCCTGGTGGCGCAACGGTAGCGCGTCTGACTCCAGATCAGAAGGTTGCGTGTTCGAATCACGTCCGGGTCAAGATTTTTAGAATGAAAAATTATTTTTCTTTCCTTTTAAATGGAAAAATAATTTCTTCATTAGTACACCCAGGATCGTCGAGGCCTGGTGGCGCAACGGTAGCGCGTCTGACTCCAAATCAGAAGGTTGCGTGTTCGAATCACGTCCTGGTCAAGATTTTTAGAATGGAAAATTATTTTTCTTTCCTTTTAAATATAAAAATAATTTCTTCAATAGTAAAGGCAGGGTGTTCAAGGCCTGGTGGCGCAACGGTAGCGCGTCTGACTCCAGATCAGAAGGTTGCGTGTTCGAATCACGTCCGGGTCAAGATTTTTAGAATGGAAAATTATTTTTCTTTCCTTTTAAATGGAAAAATAATTTCTTCTTTAGTACACCCAGGGTGGTCGAGGCCTGGTGGCGCAACGGTAGCGCGTCTGACTCCAGATCAGAAGGTTGCGTGTTCGAATCACGTCCGGGCCAAGATTTTTAGAATGGAAAATTATTTTTCTTTCCTTTTAAATGGAAAAATAATTTCTTCATTAGTACACCCAGGATCGTCGAGACCTGGTGGCGCAACGGTAGCACGTCTGAATCCCGATCAAAGGTTTGCGTGTTCGAATCACGTCCGGGTCAAGCTTTTTAGAAAGGAAAATAATTTTTCTTTCATTTTAAAGGGAAAAATAATTTCTTTAGTAGTAAGGAAGGGTGGCCGAGGCCTGGTGGCGCAACGGTAGCGCGTCTGACTCCAGATCAGAAGGTTGCGTGTTCGAATCACGTCCGGGTCAAGCTTTTTAGAAAGGAAAATAAATTTTCTTTCATTTTAAAGGGAAAAATAATTTCTTTAGTAGTAAGGAAGGGTGGCCAAAGCCTGGTTGCGCAACGGTAGCGCGTCTGACTCCAGATCAAAAGGTTGCGTGTTCGAATCACGTCCGGGTCAAGCTTTTTAGAAAGGAAAATAATTTTTCTTTCATTTTAAAGGGAAAAATAATTTCTTTAGTAGTAAGGAAGGGTGGCCGAGGCCTGGTGGCGCAACGGTAGCGCGTCTGACTCCAGATCAGAAGGTTGCGTGTTCGAATCACGTCCGGGTCAAGCTTTTAAGAAGGGAAAATTATTTTCTATCCATTTCAATGGAAAAATAATTTCTTCATTAGTACACCCAGAGTCGTCGAGGCCTGGTGGCGCAACGGTAGCGCGTCTGACTCCAGATCAGAAGGTTGCGTGTTCGAATCACCTCCGGGTCAAGATTTTTAGAATGAAAAATTATTTTTCTTTCCTTTTAAATGGAAAAATAATTTCTTCATTAGTACACCCAGGATCGTCGAGGCCTGGTGGCGCAACGGTAGGACGTCTGACTCCAGATCAAAAGGTTGCGTGTTCGAATCACGTCCGGGTCAAGCTTTTTAGAAAGGAAAATAATTTTTCTTTCATTTTAAAGGGAAAAATAATTTCTTTAGTAGTAAGGAAGGGTGGTCGAGGCCTGGTGGCGCAACGGTAGCGCGTCTGACTCTAGATCAGAAGGTTGCGTGTTCGAATCACGTCCGGGTCAAGCTTTTAAGAAGGGAAAATTATTTTTCTATCCATTTCAATGAAAAAATAATTTCTTCTTTAGTACACCCAGGGTCGTCGAGGCCTGGTGGCGCAACGGTAGCGCGTCTGACTCCAGATCAGAAGGTTGAGTGTTCGAATCACGTCCGGGTCAAGATTTTTAGAATGAAAAATTATTTTTCTTTCCTTTTAAATGGAAAAATAATTTCTTCATTAGTACACCCAGGATCGTCGAGGACTGGTGGCGCAACGGTAGCGCGTCTGACTCCAGATCAGAAGGTTGCGTGTTCGAATCACGTCCTGGTCAAGAGTTTTAGAATGGAAAATTATTTTTCTTTCCTTTTTAATATAAAAATAATTTCTTCAATAGTAAAGGCAGGCTGTTCGAGGCCTGGTGGCGCAACGGTAGCGCGTCTGACTCCAGATCAGAAGGTTGCGTGTTCGAATCACGTCCGGGTCAAGATTTTTAGAAAGGAAAATTATTTTTCTTTCCTTTTAAATGGAAAAATACTTTCTTCAATAGTAAAGGCAGGCTGTTCGAGGCCTGGTGGCGCAACGGTAGCGCGTCTGACTCCAGATCAGAAGGTTGCGTGTTCGAATCACGTCCTGGTCAAGATTTTTAGAATGGAAAATTATTTTTCTTTCCTTTTTAATATAAAATTAATTTCTTCAATAGTAAAGGCAGGCTGTTCGAGGCCTGGTGGCGCAACGGTAGCGCGTCTGACTCCAGATCAGAAGGTTGCGTGTTCGAATCACGTCCGGGTCAAGATTTTTAGAAAGGAAAATTATTTTTCTTTCCTTTTAAATGGAAAAATACTTTCTTCTTAAGTACACCCAGGGTCGTCGAGGCCTGGTGGCGCAACGGTAGGACGTCTGACTCCAGATCAAAAGGTTGCGTGTTCGAATCACGTCCGGGTCAAGCTTTTTAGAAAGGAAAATAATTTTTCTTTCATTTTAAAGGGAAAAATAATTTCTTTAGTAGTAAGGAAGGGTGGCCGAGGCCTGGTGGCGCAACGGTAGCGCGTCTGACTCCAGATCAGAAGGTTGCGTGTTCGAATCACGTCCGGGTCAAGCTTTTAAGAAGGGAAAATTATTTTTCTATCCATTTCAATGGAAAAATAATTTCTTCTTTAGTACACCCAGGGTCGTCGAGGCCTGGTGGCGCAACGGTAATGCGTCTGACTCCAGATCAGAAGGTTGCGTGTTCGAATCACGTCCGGGTCAAGATTTTTAGAATGAAAAATTATTTTTCTTTCCTTTTAAATGGAAAAATAATTTCTTCATTAGTACACCCAGGATCGTCGAAGCCTGGTGGCGCAACGGTAGCGCGGCTGACTCCAGATCAGAAGGTTGCGTGTTCGAATCACGTCCTGGTCAAGATTTTTAGAATGGAAAATTATTTTTCTTTCCTTTTAAATATAAAAATAATTTCTTCAATAGTAAAGGCAGGGTGTTCGAGGCCTGGTGGCGCAACGGTAGCGCGTCTGACTCCAGATCAGAAGGTTGCGTGTTCGAATCACGTCCGGGTCAAGATTTTTAGAATGGAAAATTATTTTTCTTTCCTTTTAAATGGAAAAATAATTTCTTAATTAGTACACTCAGGATCGTCGAGGCCTGGTGGCGCAACGGTAGCACGTCTGACTCCCGATCAAAAGGTTGCGTGTTCGAATCACGTCCGGGTCAAGCTTTTTAGAAAGGAAAATAATTTTTCTTTCATTTTAAAGGGAAAAATAATTTCTTTAGTAGTAAGGAAGGGTGGCCGAGGCCTGGTGGCGCAACGGTAGCGCGTCTGACTCCAGATCAGAAGGTTGCGTGTTCGAATCACGTCCGGGTCAAGCTTTTAAGAAGGGAAAATTATTTTTCTATCCATTTCAATGGAAAAATAATTTTTTCTTTAGAAAATCAGGGTCGTCGAGGCCTGGTGGCGCAACGGTAGCGCGTCTGACTCCAGATCAGAAGGTTGCGTGTCCGGGTCAAGATTTTTAGAATGGAAAATTATTTTTCTTTCCTTTTATATAAAAATAATTTCTTCAATAGTAAAGGCAGGGCGTTCGAGGCCTGGTGGCACAACGGTAGCTCGTCTAACTCCAGATCAGGAGGTTGCGTGTTCGAATCACGTCCGGGTCAAGATTTTTAGAATGGAAAATTATTTTTCTTTCCTTTTAAATATAAAAATAATTTCTTCAATAGTAAAGGCAGGGTGTTCGAGGCCTGGTGGCGCAACGGTAGCGCGTCTGACTCCAGATCAGAAGGTTGCGTGTTCGAATCACGTCCGGGTCAAGATTTTTAGAATGGAAAATTATTTTTCTTTCCTTTTAAATGGAAAAATAATTTCTTCTTTAGTACACCCAGGGTCGTCGAGGCCTGGTGGCGCAACGGTAGGACGTCTGACTCCAGATCAAATGGTTGCGTGTTCGAATCACGTCCGGGTCAAGCTTTTTAGAAAGGAAAATAATTTTTCTTTCATTTTAAAGGGAAAAATAATTTCTTTAGTAGTAAGGAAGGGTGGCCGAGGCCTGGTGGCGCAACGGTAGCGCGTCTGACTCCAGATCAGAAGGTTGCGTGTTCGAATCACGTCCGGGTCAAGATTTTTAGAAAGGAAAATTATTTTTCTTTCCTTTTAAATGGAAAAATAATTTCTTCTTAAGTACACCCAGGGTCGTCGAGGCCTGGTGGCGCAACGGTAGGACGTCTGACTCCAGATCAAAAGGTTGCGTGTTCGAATCACGTCCGGGTCAAGCTTTTTAGAAAGGAAAATAATTTTTCTTTCATTTTAAAGGGAAAAATAATTTCTTTAGTAGTAAGGAAGGGTGGCCGAGGCCTGGTGGCGCAACGGTAGCGCGTCTGACTCCAGATCAGAAGGTTGCGTGTTCGAATCACGTCCGGGTCAAGCTTTTTAGAAAGGAAAATAATTTTTCTTTCATTTTAAAGGGAAAAATAATATCTTTAGTAGTAAGGAAGGGTGGCCGAGGCCTGGTGGCGCAACGGTAGCGCGTCTGACTCCAGATCAGAAGGTTGCGTGTTCGAATCACGTCCGGGTCAAGCTTTTAAGAAGGGAAAATTATTTTTCTATCCATTTCAATGGAAAAATAATTTCTTCTTTAGTACACCCAGGGTCGTCGAGGCCTGGTGGCGCAACGGTAGCGCGTCTGACTCCAGATCAGAAGGTTGCGTGTTCGAATCACGTCCGGGTCAAGATTTTTAGAATGAAAAATTATTTTTCTTTCCTTTTAAATGGAAAAATAATTTCTTCATTAGTACACCCAGGATCGTCGAAGCCTGGTGGCGCAACGGTAGCGCGTCTGACTCCAGATCAGAAGGTTGCGTGTTCGAATCACGTCCTGGTCAAGATTTTTAGAATGGAAAATTATTTTTCTTTCCTTTTAAATATAAAAATAATTTCTTCAATAGTAAAGGCAGGGTGTTCGAGGCCTGGTGGCGCAACGGTAGCGCGTCTGACTCCAGATCAGAAGGTTGCGTGTTCGAATCACGTCCGGGTCAAGATTTTTAGAATGGAAAATTATTTTTCTTTCCTTTTAAATGGAAAAATAATATCTTCTTTAGTACACCCAGGGTCGTCGAGGCCTGGTGGCGCAACGGTAGCGCGTCTGACTCCAGATCAGAAGGTTGCGTGCTCGAATCACGTCCGGGTCAAGATTTTTAGAATGGAAAATTATTTTTCTTTCCTTTTAAATGGAAAAATAATTTCTTAATTAGTACACCCAGGATCGTCGAGGCCTGGTGGCGCAACGGTAGCACGTCTGACTCCCGATCAAAAGGTTGCGTGTTCGAATCACGTCCTGGTCAAGCTTTTTAGAAAGGAAAATAATTTTTCTTTCATTTTAAAGGGAAAAATAATTTCTTTAGTAGTAAGGAAGGGTGGCCGAGGCCTGGTGGCGCAACGGTAGCGCGTCTGACTCCAGATCAGAAGGTTGCGTGTTCGAATCACGTCCGGGTCAAGCTTTTAAGAAGGGAAAATTATTTTTCTATCCATTTCAATGGAAAAATAATTTCTTCTTTAGTACACCCAGGGTCGTCGAGGCCTGGTGGCGCAACGGTAGCGCGTCTGACTCCAGATCAGAAGGTTGCGTGTTCGAATCACGTCCGGGTCAAGATTTTTAGAATGAAAAATTATTTTTCTTTCCTTTTAAATGGAAAAATAATTTCTTCATTAGTACACCCAGGATCGTCGAAGCCTGGTGGCGCAACGGTAGCGCGGCTGACTCCAGATCAGAAGGTTGCGTGTTCGAATCACGTCCTGGTCAAGATTTTTAGAATGGAAAATTATTTTTCTTTCCTTTTAAATATAAAAATAATTTCTTCAATAGTAAAGGCAGGGTGTTCGAGGCCTGGTGGCGCAACGGTAGCGCGTCTGACTCCAGATCAGAAGGTTGCGTGTTCGAATCACGTCCGGGTCAAGATTTTTAGAATGGAAAATTATTTTTCTTTCCTTTTAAATGGAAAAATAATTTCTTAATTAGTACACTCAGGATCGTCGAGGCCTGGTGGCGCAACGGTAGCACGTCTGACTCCCGATCAAAAGGTTGCGTGTTCGAATCACGTCCGGGTCAAGCTTTTTAGAAAGGAAAATAATTTTTCTTTCATTTTAAAGGGAAAAATAATTTCTTTAGTAGTAAGGAAGGGTGGCCGAGGCCTGGTGGCGCAACGGTAGCGCGTCTGACTCCAGATCAGAAGGTTGCGTGTTCGAATCACGTCCGGGTCAAGCTTTTAAGAAGGGAAAATTATTTTTCTATCCATTTCAATGGAAAAATAATTTTTTCTTTAGAAAATCAGGGTCGTCGAGGCCTGGTGGCGCAACGGTAGCGCGTCTGACTCCAGATCAGAAGGTTGCGTGTCCGGGTCAAGATTTTTAGAATGGAAAATTATTTTTCTTTCCTTTTATATAAAAATAATTTCTTCAATAGTAAAGGCAGGGCGTTCGAGGCCTGGTGGCACAACGGTAGCTCGTCTAACTCCAGATCAGGAGGTTGCGTGTTCGAATCACGTCCGGGTCAAGATTTTTAGAATGGAAAATTATTTTTCTTTCCTTTTAAATATAAAAATAATTTCTTCAATAGTAAAGGCAGGGTGTTCGAGGCCTGGTGGCGCAACGGTAGCGCGTCTGACTCCAGATCAGAAGGTTGCGTGTTCGAATCACGTCCGGGTCAAGATTTTTAGAATGGAAAATTATTTTTCTTTCCTTTTAAATGGAAAAATAATTTCTTCTTTAGTACACCCAGGGTCGTCGAGGCCTGGTGGCGCAACGGTAGGACGTCTGACTCCAGATCAAATGGTTGCGTGTTCGAATCACGTCCGGGTCAAGCTTTTTAGAAAGGAAAATAATTTTTCTTTCATTTTAAAGGGAAAAATAATTTCTTTAGTAGTAAGGAAGGGTGGCCGAGGCCTGGTGGCGCAACGGTAGCGCGTCTGACTCCAGATCAGAAGGTTGCGTGTTCGAATCACGTCCGGGTCAAGATTTTTAGAAAGGAAAATTATTTTTCTTTCCTTTTAAATGGAAAAATAATTTCTTCTTAAGTACACCCAGGGTCGTCGAGGCCTGGTGGCGCAACGGTAGGACGTCTGACTCCAGATCAAAAGGTTGCGTGTTCGAATCACGTCCGGGTCAAGCTTTTTAGAAAGGAAAATAATTTTTCTTTCATTTTAAAGGGAAAAATAATTTCTTTAGTAGTAAGGAAGGGTGGCCGAGGCCTGGTGGCGCAACGGTAGCGCGTCTGACTCCAGATCAGAAGGTTGCGTGTTCGAATCACGTCCGGGTCAAGCTTTTTAGAAAGGAAAATAATTTTTCTTTCATTTTAAAGGGAAAAATAATATCTTTAGTAGTAAGGAAGGGTGGCCGAGGCCTGGTGGCGCAACGGTAGCGCGTCTGACTCCAGATCAGAAGGTTGCGTGTTCGAATCACGTCCGGGTCAAGCTTTTAAGAAGGGAAAATTATTTTTCTATCCATTTCAATGGAAAAATAATTTCTTCTTTAGTACACCCAGGGTCGTCGAGGCCTGGTGGCGCAACGGTAGCGCGTCTGACTCCAGATCAGAAGGTTGCGTGTTCGAATCACGTCCGGGTCAAGATTTTTAGAATGAAAAATTATTTTTCTTTCCTTTTAAATGGAAAAATAATTTCTTCATTAGTACACCCAGGATCGTCGAAGCCTGGTGGCGCAACGGTAGCGCGTCTGACTCCAGATCAGAAGGTTGCGTGTTCGAATCACGTCCTGGTCAAGATTTTTAGAATGGAAAATTATTTTTCTTTCCTTTTAAATATAAAAATAATTTCTTCAATAGTAAAGGCAGGGTGTTCGAGGCCTGGTGGCGCAACGGTAGCGCGTCTGACTCCAGATCAGAAGGTTGCGTGTTCGAATCACGTCCGGGTCAAGATTTTTAGAATGGAAAATTATTTTTCTTTCCTTTTAAATGGAAAAATAATATCTTCTTTAGTACACCCAGGGTCGTCGAGGCCTGGTGGCGCAACGGTAGCGCGTCTGACTCCAGATCAGAAGGTTGCGTGCTCGAATCACGTCCGGGTCAAGATTTTTAGAATGGAAAATTATTTTTCTTTCCTTTTAAATGGAAAAATAATTTCTTAATTAGTACACCCAGGATCGTCGAGGCCTGGTGGCGCAACGGTAGCACGTCTGACTCCCGATCAAAAGGTTGCGTGTTCGAATCACGTCCTGGTCAAGCTTTTTAGAAAGGAAAATAATTTTTCTTTCATTTTAAAGGGAAAAATAATTTCTTTAGTAGTAAGGAAGGGTGGCCGAGGCCTGGTGGCGCAACGGTAGCGCGTCTGACTCCAGATCAGAAGGTTGCGTGTTCGAATCACGTCCGGGTCAAGCTTTTTAGAAAGGAAAATAATTTTTCTTTCATTTTAAAGGGAAAAATAATTTCTTTAGTAGTAAGGAAGGGTCGTCGAGGCCTGGTGGCGCAACGGAAGCGCGTCTGACTCCAGATCAGAAGGTTGCGTGTTCGAATAACGTCCGGGTCAAGATTTTTAGAATGGAAAATTATTTTTCTTTCCTTTTATATAAAAATAATTTCTTCAATAGTAAAGGCAGGGCGTTCGAGGCCTGGTGGCACAACGGTAGCTCGTCTAACTCCAGATCAGGAGGTTGCGTGTTCGAATCACGTCCGGGTCAAGATTTTTAGAATGGAAAATTATTTTTCTTTCCTTTTAAATATAAAAATAATTTCTTCAATAGTAAAGGCAGGGTGTTCGAGGCCTGGTGGCGCAACGGTAGCGCGTCTGACTCCAGATCAGAAGGTTGCGTGTTCGAATCACGTCCGGGTCAAGATTTTTAGAATGGAAAATTATTTTTCTTTCCTTTTAAATGGAAAAATAATTTCTTCTTTAGTACACCCAGGGTCGTCGAGGCCTGGTGGCGCAACGGTAGGACGTCTGACTCCAGATCAAAAGGTTGCGTGTTCGAATCACGTCCGGGTCAAGCTTTTTAGAAAGGAAAATAATTTTTCTTTCATTTTAAAGGGAAAAATAATTTCTTTAGTAGTAAGGAAGGGTCGTCGAGGCCTGGTGGCGCAACGGTAGAGCGTCTGACTCCAGATCAGAAGGTTGCGTGTTCGAATCACGTCCGGGTCAAGATTTTTAGAATGGAAAATTATTTTTCTTTCCTTTTAAATGGAAAAATAATTTCTTCTTTAGTACACCCAGGGTCGTCGAGGCCTGGTGGCGCAACGGTAGCGAGTCTGACTCCAGATCAGAAGGTTGCGTGTTCGAATCACGTCCGGGTCAAGATTTTTAGAATGGAAAATTATTTTTCTTTCCTTTTAAATGGAAAAATAATTTCTTAATTAGTACACTCAGGATCGTCGAGGCCTGGTGGCGCAACGGTAGCACGTGTGACTCCCGATCAAAAGGTTGCGTGTTCGAATCACGTCCGGGTCAAGCTTTTTAGAAAGGAAAATAATTTTTCTTTCATTTTAAAGGGAAAAATAATTTCTTTAGTAGTAAGGAAGGGTGGCCGAGGCCTGGTGGCGCAACGGTAGCGCGTCTGACTCCAGATCAGAAGGTTGCGTGTTCGAATCACGTCCGGGTCAAGCTTTTAAGAAGGGAAAATTATTTTTCTATCCATTTCAATGGAAAAATAATTTGTTCTTTAGAAAATCAGGGTCGTCGAGGCCTGGTGGCGCAACGGTAGCGCGTCTGACTCCAGATCAGAAGGTTGCGTGTTCGAATCACGTCCGGGTCAAGATTTTTAGAATGGAAAATTATTTTTCTTTCCTTTTATATAAAAATAATTTCTTCAATAGTAAAGGCAGGGCGTTCGAGGCCTGGTGGCACAACGGTAGCTCGTCTAACTCCAGATCAGGAGGTTGCGTGTTCGAATCACGTCCGGGTCAAGATTTTTAGAATGGAAAATTATTTTTCTTTCCTTTTAAATATAAAAATAATTTCTTCAATAGTAAAGGCAGGGTGTTCGAGGCCTGGTGGCGCAACGGTAGCGCGTCTGACCCCAGATCAGAAGGTTGCGTGTTCGAATCACGTCCGGGTCAAGATTTTTAGAATGGAAAATTATTTTTCTTTCCTTTTAAATGGAAAAATAATTTCTTCTTTAGTACACCCAGGGTCGTCGAGGCCTGGTGGCGCAACGGTAGGACGTCTGACTCCAGATCAAAAGGTTGCGTGTTCGAATCACGTCCGGGTCAAGCTTTTTAGAAAGGAAAATAATTTTTCTTTCATTTTAAAGGGAAAAATAATTTCTTTAGTAGTAAGGAAGGGTGGCCGAGGCCTGGTGGCGCAACGGTAGCGCGTCTGACTCCAGATCAGAAGGTTGCGTGTTCGAATCACGTCCGGGTCAAGATTTTTAGAAAGGAAAATTATTTTCCTTTCCTTTTAAATGGAAAAATAATTTCTTCTTAAGTACACCCAGGGTCGTCGAGGCCTGGTGGCGCAACGGTAGGACGTCTGACTCCAGATTAAAAGGTTGCGTGTTCGAATCACGTCCGGGTCAAGCTTTTTAGAAAGGAAAATAATTTTTCTTTCATTTTAAAGGGAAAAATAATTTCTTTAGTAGTAAGGAAGGGTGGCCGAGGCCTGGTGGCGCAACGGTAGCGCGTCTGACTCCAGATCAGAAGGTTGCGTGTTCGAATCACGTCCGGGTCAAGCTTTTTAGAAAGGAAAATAATTTTTCTTTCATTTTAAAGGGAAAAATAATATCTTTAGTAGTAAGGAAGGGTGGCCGAGGCCTGGTGGCGCAACGGTAGCGCGTCTGACTCCAGATCAGAAGGTTGCGTGTTCGAATCACGTCCGGGTCAAGCTTTTAAGAAGGGAAAATTATTTTTCTATCCATTTCAATGGAAAAATAATTTCTTCTTTAGTACACCCAGGGTCGTCGAGGCCTGGTGGCGCAACGGTAGCGCGTCTGACTCCAGATCAGAAGGTTGCGTGTTCGAATCACGTCCGGGTCAAGATTTTTAGAATGAAAAATTATTTTTCTTTCCTTTTAAATGGAAAAATAATTTCTTCATTAGTACACCCAGGATCGTCGAAACCTGGTGGCGCAACGGTAGCGCGTCTGACTCCAGATCAGAAGGTTGCGTGTTCGAATCACGTCCTGGTCAAGATTTTTAGAATGGAAAATTATTTTTCTTTCCTTTTAAATATAAAAATAATTTCTTCAATAGTAAAGGCAGGGTGTTCGAGGCCTGGTGGCGCAACGGTAGCGCGTCTGACTCCAGATCAGAAGGTTGCGAGTTCGAATCACGTCCGGGTCAAGATTTTTAGAATGGAAAATTATTTTTCTTTCCTTTTAAATGGAAAAATAATTTCTTCTTTAGAACACCCAGGGTCGTCGAGGCCTGGTGGCGCAACGGTAGCGCGTCTGACTCCAGATCAGAAGGTTGCGTGCTCGAATCACGTCCGGGTCAAGATTTTTAGAATGGAAAATTATTTTTCTTTCCTTTTAAATGGAAAAATAATTTCTTAATTAGTACACCCAGGATCGTCGAGGCCTGGTGGCGCAACGGTAGCACGTCTGACTCCCGATCAAAAGGTTGCGTGTTCGAATCACGTCCTGGTCAAGCTTTTTAGAAAGGAAAATAATTTTTCTTTCATTTTAAAGGGAAAAATAATTTCTTTAGTAGTAAGGAAGGGTGGCCGAGGCCTGGTGGCGCAACGGTAGCGCGTCTGACTCCAGATCAGAAGGTTGCGTGTTCGAATCACGTCCGGGTCAAGCTTTTTAGAAAGGAAAATAATTTTTCTTTCATTTTAAAGGGAAAAATAATTTCTTTAGTAGTAAGGAAGGGTCGTCGAGGCCTGGTGGCGCAACGGAAGCGCGTCTGACTCCAGATCAGAAGGTTGCGTGTTCGAATAACGTCCGGGTCAAGATTTTTAGAATGGAAAATTATTTTTCTTTCCTTTTATATAAAAATAATTTCTTCAATAGTAAAGGCAGGGCGTTCGAGGCCTGGTGGCACAACGGTAGCTCGTCTAACTCCAGATCAGGAGGTTGCGTGTTCGAATCACGTCCGGGTCAAGATTTTTAGAATGGAAAATTATTTTTCTTTCCTTTTAAATATAAAAATAATTTCTTCAATAGTAAAGGCAGGGTGTTCGAGGCCTGGTGGCGCAACGGTAGCGCGTCTGACTCCAGATCAGAAGGTTGCGTGTTCGAATCACGTCCGGGTCAAGATTTTTAGAATGGAAAATTATTTTTCTTTCCTTTTAAATGGAAAAATAATTTCTTCTTTAGTACACCCAGGGTCGTCGAGGCCTGGTGGCGCAACGGTAGGACGTCTGACTCCAGATCAAAAGGTTGCGTGTTCGAATCACGTCCGGGTCAAGCTTTTTAGAAAGGAAAATAATTTTTCTTTCATTTTAAAGGGAAAAATAATTTCTTTAGTAGTAAGGAAGGGTCGTCGAGGCCTGGTGGCGCAACGGAAGCGCGTCTGACTCCAGATCAGAAGGTTGCGTGTTCGAATCACGTCCGGGTCAAGATTTTTAGAATGGAAAATTATTTTTCTTTCCTTTTAAATGGAAAAATAATTTCTTCTTTAGTACACCCAGGGTCGTCGAGGCCTGGTGGCGCAACGGTAGCGCGTCTGACTCCAGATCAGAAGGTTGCGTGCTCGAATCACGTCCGGGTCAAGATTTTTAGAATGGAAAATTATTTTTCTTTCCTTTTAAATGGAAAAATAATTTCTTAATTAGTACACCCAGGATCGTCGAGGCCTGGTGGCGCAACGGTAGCACGTCTGACTCCCGATCAAAAGGTTGCGTGTTCGAATCACGTCCTGGTCAAGCTTTTTAGAAAGGAAAATAATTTTTCTTTCATTTTAAAGGGAAAAATAATTTCTTTAGTAGTAAGGAAGGGTCGTCGAGGCCTGGTGGCGCAACGGAAGCGCGTCTGACTCCAGATCAGAAGGTTGCGTGTTCGAATAACGTCCGGGTCAAGATTTTTAGAATGGAAAATTATTTTTCTTTCCTTTTATATAAAAATAATTTCTTCAATAGTAAAGGCAGGGCGTTCGAGGCCTGGTGGCACAACGGTAGCTCGTCTAACTCCAGATCAGGAGGTTGCGTGTTCGAATCACGTCCGGGTCAAGATTTTTAGAATGGAAAATTATTTTTCTTTCCTTTTAAATGGAAAAATAATTTCTTCTTTAGTTCACCCAGGGTCGTCGAGGCCTGGTGGCGCAACGGTAGGACGTCTGACTCCAGATCAAAAGGTTGCGTGTTCGAATCACGTCCGGGTCAAGCTTTTTAGAAAGGAAAATAATTTTTCTTTCATTTTAAAGGGAAAAATAATTTCTTTAGTAGTAAGGAAGGGTCGTCGAGGCCTGGTGGCGCAACGGAAGCGCGTCTGACTCCAGATCAGAAGGTTGCGTGTTCGAATCACGTCCGGGTCAAGATTTTTAGAATGGAAAATTATTTTTCTTTCCTTTTAAATGGAAAAATAATTTCTTCTTTAGTACACCCAGGGTCGTCGAGGCCTGGTGGCGCAACGGTAGCGCGTCTGACTCCAGATCAGAAGGTTGCGTGCTCGAATCACGTCCGGGTCAAGATTTTTAGAATGGAAAATTATTTTTCTTTCCTTTTAAATGGAAAAATAATTTCTTAATTAGTACACCCAGGATCGTCGAGGCCTGGTGGCGCAACGGTAGCACGTCTGACTCCCGATCAAAAGGTTGCGTGTTCGAATCACGTCCTGGTCAAGCTTTTTAGAAAGGAAAATAATTTTTCTTTCATTTTAAAGGGAAAAATAATTTCTTTAGTAGTAAGGAAGGGTGGCCGAGGCCTGGTGGCGCAACGGTAGCGCGTCTGACTCCAGATCAGAAGGTTGCGTGTTCGAATCACGTCCGGGTCAAGCTTTTTAGAAAGGAAAATAATTTTTCTTTCATTTTAAAGGGAAAAATAATTTCTTTAGTAGTAAGGAAGGGTCGTCGAGGCCTGGTGGCGCAACGGAAGCGCGTCTGACTCCAGATCAGAAGGTTGCGTGTTCGAATAACGTCCGGGTCAAGATTTTTAGAATGGAAAATTATTTTTCTTTCCTTTTATATAAAAATAATTTCTTCAATAGTAAAGGCAGGGCGTTCGAGGCCTGGTGGCACAACGGTAGCTCGTCTAACTCCAGATCAGGAGGTTGCGTGTTCGAATCACGTCCGGGTCAAGATTTTTAGAATGGAAAATTATTTTTCTTTCCTTTTAAATATAAAAATAATTTCTTCAATAGTAAAGGCAGGGTGTTCGAGGCCTGGTGGCGCAACGGTAGCGCGTCTGACTCCAGATCAGAAGGTTGCGTGTTCGAATCACGTCCGGGTCAAGATTTTTAGAATGGAAAATTATTTTTCTTTCCTTTTAAATGGAAAAATAATTTCTTCTTTAGTACACCCAGGGTCGTCGAGGCCTGGTGGCGCAACGGTAGGACGTCTGACTCCAGATCAAAAGGTTGCGTGTTCGAATCACGTCCGGGTCAAGCTTTTTAGAAAGGAAAATAATTTTTCTTTCATTTTAAAGGGAAAAATAATTTCTTTAGTAGTAAGGAAGGGTCGTCGAGGCCTGGTGGCGCAACGGAAGCGCGTCTGACTCCAGATCAGAAGGTTGCGTGTTCGAATCACGTCCTGGTCAAGATTTTTAGAATGGAAAATTATTTTTCTTTCCTTTTAAATATAAAAATAATTTCTTCAATAGTAAAGGCAGGGTGTTCGAGGCCTGGTGGCGCAACGGTAGCGCGTCTGACTCCAGATCAGAAGGTTGCGTGTTCGAATCACGTCCGGGTCAAGATTTTTAGAATGGAAAATTATTTTTCTTTCCTTTTAAATGGAAAAATAATTTCTTCTTTAGTACACCCAGGGTCGTCGAGGCCTGGTGGCGCAACGGTAGCGCGTCTGACTCCAGATCAGAAGGTTGCGTGTTCGAATCACGTCCGGGTCAAGATTTTTAGAATGGAAAATTATTTTTCTTTCCTTTTAAATGGAAAAATAATTTCTTAATTAGTACACTCAGGATCGTCGAGGCCTGGTGGCGCAACGGTAGCACGTCTGACTCCCGATCAAAAGGTTGCGTGTTCGAATCACGTCCGGGTCAAGCTTTTTAGAAAGGAAAATAATTTTTCTTTCATTTTAAAGGGAAAAATAATTTCTTTAGTAGTAAGGAAGGGTGGCCGAGGCCTGGTGGCGCAACGGTAGCGCGTCTGACTCCAGATCAGAAGGTTGCGTGTTCTAATCACGTCCGGGTCAAGCTTTTTAGAAAGGAAAATAATTTTTCTTTCATTTTAAAGGGAAAAATAATTTCTTTAAGAGTAAGGAAGGGTGGCCGAGGCCTGGTGGCGCAACGGTAGCGCGTCTGACTCCAGATCAGAAGGTTGCGTGTTCGAATCACGTCCGGGTCAAGCTTTTAAGAAGGGAAAATTATTTTTCTATCCATTTCAATGGAAAAATAATTTCTTCTTTAGTACACCCAGAGTCGTCGAGGCCTGGTGGCGCAACGGTAGCGAATCTGACTCCAGATCAGAAGGTTGCGTGTTCGAATCACGTCCGGGTCAAGATTTTTAGAATGAAAAATTATTATTCTTTCCTTTTAAATGGAAAAATAATTTCTTCATTAGTACACCCAGGATCGTCGAGGCCTGGTGGCGCAACGGTAGCGCGTCTGACTCCAGATCAGAAGGTTGCGTGTTCGAATCACGTCCTGGTCAAGATTTTTAGAATGGAAAATTATTTTTCTTTCCTTTTAAATATAAAAATAATTTCTTCAATAGTAAAGGCAGGGTGTTCGAGGCCTGGTGGCGCAACGGTAGCGCGTCTGACTCCAGATCAGAAGGTTGCGTGTTCGAATCACGTCCGGGTCAAGATTTTTAGAATGGAAAATTATTTTTCTTTCCTTTTAAATGGAAAAATAATTTCTTCTTTAGTACACCCAGGGTGGTCGAGGCCTGGTGGCGCAACGGTAGCGCGTCTGACTCCAGATCAGAAGGTTGCGTGTTCGAATCACGTCCGGGCCAAGATTTTTAGAATGGAAAATTATTTTTCTTTCCTTTTAAATGGAAAATAATTTCTTCATTAGTACACCCAGGATCGTCGAGGCCTGGTGGCGCAACGGTAGCACGTCTGACTCCCGATTTAAACGTTGCGTGTTCGAATCACGTCCGGGTCAAGCTTTTTAGAAAGGAAAATAATTTTTCTTTCATTTTAAAGGGAAAAATAATTTCTTTAGTAGTAAGGAAGGGTGACCGAGGCCTGGTGGCGCAACGGTAGCGCGTCTGACTCCAGATCAGAAGGTTGCGTGTTCGAATCACATCCGGGTCAAGCTTTTTAGAAAGGAAAATAATTTTTCTTTCATTTTAAAGGGAAAAATAATTTCTTTAGTAGTAAGGAAGGGTGGCCGAGGCCTGGTGGCGCAACGGTAGCTCGTCTGACTCCAGATCAGAAGGTTGCGTGTTCGAATCACGTCCGGGTCAAGATTTTTAGAATGGAAAATTATTTTTCTTTCCTTTTAAATGGAAAAATAATTTCTTCTTTAGTACACACAGGGTCGTCGAGGCCTGGTGGCGCAACGGTAGCGCGTCTGACTCCAGATCAGAAGGTTGCGTGTTCGAATCATGTCCGGGTCAAGATTTTTAGAATGGAAAATTATTTTTCTTTCCTTTTAAATGAAAAAATAATTTCTTCATTAGTACACCCAGGATCGTCGAGGCCTGGTGGCGCGACGGTAGCGCGTCTGACTCCAGATCAGAAGTTTGCGTGTTCGAATCACGTCCGGGTCAAGCTTTTTAGAAAGGAAAAAAAAATTTCTTTCATTTTAAAGGGAAAAATAATTTCTTTAGTAATAAGGAAGGGTGGCCGAGGCCTGGTAGCGCAACGGTAGCGCGTCTGACTCCAGATCAGAAGGTTGCGTGTTCGAATCACGTCCGGGTCAAGCTTTTAAGAAGGGAAAATTATTTTTCTATCCATTTCAATGGAAAAATAATTTCTTCATTAGTACACCCAGAGTCGTCGAGGCCTGGTGGCGCAACGGTAGCGCGTCTGACTCCAGATCAGAAGGTTGCGTGTTCGAATCACCTCCGGGTCAAGATTTTTAGAATGAAAAATTATTTTTCTTTCCTTTTAAATGGAAAAATAATTTCTTCATTAGTACACCCAGGATCGTCGAGGCCTGGTGGCGCAACGGTAGGACGTCTGACTCCAGATCAAAAGGTTGCGTGTTCGAATCACGTCCGGGTCAAGCTTTTTAGAAAGGAAAATAATTTTTCTTTCATTTTAAAGGGAAATATAATTTCTTTAGTAGTAAGGAAGGGTGGTTGAGGCCTGGTGGCGCAACGGTAGCGCGTCTGACTCCAGATCAGAAGGTTGCGTGTTCGAATCACGTCCGGGTCAAGCTTTTAAGAAGGGAAAATTATTTTTCTATCCATTTCAATGGAAAAATAATTTCTTCTTTAGTACACCCAGGGTCGTCGAGGCCTGGTGGCGCAACGGTAGCGCGTCTGACTCCAGATCAGAAGGTTGCGTGTTCGAATCACGTCCTGGTCAAGATTTTTAGAATGGAAAATTATTTTTCTTTCCTTTTATAAAAATAATTTCTTCAATAGTAAAGGCAGGGTGTTCGAGGCCTGGTGGCGCAACGGTAGCGCGTCTGACTCCAGATTAGAAGGTTGCGTGTTCGAATCACGTCCGGGTCAAGATTTTTAGAATGGAAAATTATTTTTCTTTCCTTTTAAATGGAAAAATAATTTCTTCTTTAGTACACCCAGGGTCGTCGAGGCCTGGTGGCGCAACGGTAGGACGTCTGACTCCAGATCAAAAGGTTGCGTGTTCGAATCACGTCCGGGTCAAGCGTTTTAGAAAGGAAAATAATTTTTCTTTCATTTTAAAGGGAAAAATAATTTCTTTAGTAGTAAGGAAGGGTGGCCGAGGCCTGGTGGCGCAACGGTAGCGCGTTTGACTCCAGATCAGAAGGTTGCGTGTTCGAATCACGTCCGGGTCAAGCTTTTTAGAGAGGAAAATAATTTTTCTTTCATTTTAAAGGGAAAAATAATTTCTTTAGTAGTAAGGAAGGGTGGCCGAGGCCTGGTGGCGCAACGGTAGCGCGTCTGACTCCAGATCAGAAGGTTGCGTGTTCGAATCACGTCCGGGTCAAGCTTTTTAGAAGGGAAAATTATTTTTCTATCCATTTCAATGGAAAAATAATTTCTTCTTTAGTACACCCAGGGTCGTCGAGGCCTGGTGGCGCAACGGTAGCGCGTCTGACTCCAGATCAGAAGGTTGCGTGTTCGAATCACGTCCGGGTGAAGATTTTTAGATTGAAAAATTATTTTTCTTTCCTTTTAAATGGAAAAATAATTTCTTCATTAGTACACCCAGGATCGTCGAGGCCTGGTGGCGCAACGGTAGCGCGTCTGACTCCAGATCAGAAGGTTACGTGTTCGAATCACGTCCTGGTCAAGATTTTTAGAATGGAAAATTATTTTTCTTTCCTTTTAAATATAAAAATAATTTCTTCAATAGTAAAGGCAGGGTGTTCGAGGCCTGGTGGCGCAACGGTAGCGCGTCTGACTCCAGATCAGAAGGTTGCGTGTTCGAATCACGTCCGGGTCAAGCTTTTAAGAAGGGAAAATTATTTTTCTATCCATTTCAATGGAAAAATAATTTCTTCTTTAGTACACCCAGGGTCGTCGAGGCCTGGTGGCGCAACGGTAGCGCGTCTGACTCCAGATCAGAAGGTTGCGTGTTCGAATCACGTCCGGGTCAAGATTTTTAGAATAAAAAATTATTTTTCTTTCCTTTTAAATGGAAAAATAATTCATTCATTAGTACACCCAGGATCGTCGAGGCCTGGTGGCGCAACGGTAGCGCGTCTGACTCCAGATCAGAAGGTTGCGTGTTCGAATCACGTCCTGGTCAAGATTTTTAGAATGGAAAATTATTTTTCTTTCCTTTTAAATATAAAAATAATTTCTTCAATAGTAAAGGCAGGGTGTTCGACGCCTGGTGGCGCAACGGTAGCGCGTCTGACTCCAGATCAGGAGGTTATGGGTTCGAATCACGTCCGGGTCAAGATTTTTAGAATGGAAAATTATTTTTCTTTCCTTTTAAATGGAAAAATAATTTCTTCTTTAGTACACCCAGGGTCGTCGAGGCCTGGTGGCGCAACGGTAGCGCGTCTGACTCCAGATCAGAAGGTTGCGTGTTCGAATCACGTCCGGGTCAAGATTTTTAGAATGGAAAATTATTTTTCTTTCCTTTTAAATGGAAAAATAATTTCTTCATTAGTACACCCAGGATCGTCGAGGCCTGGTGGCGCAACGGTAGCACGTCTGACTCCCGATCAAAAGGTTGCGTGTTCGAATCACGTCCGGGTCAAGCTTTTTAGAAAGGAAAATAATTTTTCTTTAATTTTAAAGGGAAAAATAATTTCTTTAGTAGTAAGGAAGGGTGGCCAAGGCCTGGTGGCGCAACGGTAGCGCGTCTGACTCCAGATCAGAAGGTTGCGTGTTCGAATCACGTCCGGGTCAAGCTTTTTAGAAAGGAAAATAATTTTTCTTTCATTTTAAAGGGAAAAATAATTTCTTTAGTAGTAACGAAGGTAGGCCGAGGCCTGGTGGCGCAACGGTAGCGCGTCTGACTCCAGATCAGAAGGTTGCGTGTTCGAATCACGTCCGGGTCAAGCTTTTAAGAAGGGAAAATTATTTTTCTATCCATTTCAATGGAAAAATAATTTCTTCTTTAGTACACCCAGGGTCGTCGAGGCCTGGTGGCGCAACGGTAGCGCGTCTGACTCCAGATCAGAAGGTTGCGTGTTCGAATCACGTCCGGGTCAAGATTTTTAGAATGGAAAATTATTTTTCTTTCCATTTGAATATAAAAATAATTTCTTCAGTAGTAAAATCAGGGTCGTCGAGGCCTGGTGGCGCAACGGTAGCGCGTCTGACTCCAGATCAGAAGGTTGCGTGTTCGAATCACGTCCGGGTTAAGATTTTTAGAATGGAAAATTATCTTTCTTTCCTTTTATATAAAAATAATTTCTTCAATAGTAAAGGCAGGGTGTTCGAGGCCTGGTGGCACAACGGTAGCTCGTCTAACTCCAGATCAGGAGGTTGCGTGTTCGAATCACGTCCGGGTCAAGATTTTTAGAATGGAAAATTATTTTTCTTTCCATTTGAATATAAAAATAATTTCTTCAGTAGTAAAATCAGGGTCGCCGAGGTCTGGTGGCGCAACGGTAGCGCGTCTGACTCCAGATCAGAAGGTTGCGTGTTCAAATCACGTCCGGGTCAAGATTTTTAGAATGAAAAATTATTTTTCTATCCATTTCAATGGAAATATAATTTCTTCTTTAGTACACCCAGGGTCGTCGAGGCCTGGTGGCGCAACGGTAGCGCGTCTGACTCCAGATCAGAAGGTTGCGTGTTCGAATCACGTCCGGGTGAAGATTTTTAGATTGAAAAATTATTTTTCTTTCCTTTTAAATGGAAAAATAATTTCTTCATTAGTACACCCAGGATCGTCGAGGCCTGGTGGCGCAACGGTAGCGCGTCTGACTCCAGATCAGAAGGTTACGTGTTCGAATCACGTCCTGGTCAAGATTTTTAGAATGGAAAATTATTTTTCTTTCCTTTTAAATATAAAAATAATTTCTTCAATAGTAAAGGCAGGGTGTTCGAGGCCTGGTGGCGCAACGGTAGCGCGTCTGACTCCAGATCAGAAGGTTGCGTGTTCGAATCACGTCCGGGTCAAGCTTTTAAGAAGGGAAAATTATTTTTCTATCCATTTCAATGGAAAAATAATTTCTTCTTTAGTACACCCAGGGTCGTCGAGGCCTGGTGGCGCAACGGTAGCGCGTCTGACTCCAGATCAGAAGGTTGCGTGTTCGAATCACGTCCGGGTCAAGATTTTTAGAATAAAAAATTATTTTTCTTTCCTTTTAAATGGAAAAATAATTCATTCATTAGTACACCCAGGATCGTCGAGGCCTGGTGGCGCAACGGTAGCGCGTCTGACTCCAGATCAGAAGGTTGCGTGTTCGAATCACGTCCTGGTCAAGATTTTTAGAATGGAAAATTATTTTTCTTTCCTTTTAAATATAAAAATAATTTCTTCAATAGTAAAGGCAGGGTGTTCGAGGCCTGGTGGCGCAACGGTAGCGCGTCTGACTCCAGATCAGGAGGTTATGGGTTCGAATCACGTCCGGGTCAAGATTTTTAGAATGGAAAATTATTTTTCTTTCCTTTTAAATGGAAAAATAATTTCTTCTTTAGTACACCCAGGGTCGTCGAGGCCTGGTGGCGCAACGGTAGCGCGTCTGACTCCAGATCAGAAGGTTGCGTGTTCGAATCACGTCCGGGTCAAGATTTTTAGAATGGAAAATTATTTTTCTTTCCTTTTAAATGGAAAAATAATTTCTTCATTAGTACACCCAGGATCGTCGAGGCCTGGTGGCGCAACGGTAGCACGTCTGACTCCCGATCAAAAGGTTGCGTGTTCGAATCACGTCCGGGTCAAGCTTTTTAGAAAGGAAAATAATTTTTCTTTAATTTTAAAGGGAAAAATAATTTCTTTAGTAGTAAGGAAGGGTGGCCAAGGCCTGGTGGCGCAACGGTAGCGCGTCTGACTCCAGATCAGAAGGTTGCGTGTTCGAATCACGTCCGGGTCAAGCTTTTTAGAAAGGAAAATAATTTTTCTTTCATTTTAAAGGGAAAAATAATTTCTTTAGTAGTAACGAAGGTAGGCCGAGGCCTGGTGGCGCAACGGTAGCGCGTCTGACTCCAGATCAGAAGGTTGCGTGTTCGAATCACGTCCGGGTCAAGCTTTTAAGAAGGGAAAATTATTTTTCTATCCATTTCAATGGAAAAATAATTTCTTCTTTAGTACACCCAGGGTCGTCGAGGCCTGGTGGCGCAACGGTAGCGCGTCTGACTCCAGATCAGAAGGTTGCGTGTTCGAATCACGTCCGGGTCAAGATTTTTAGAATGGAAAATTATTTTTCTTTCCATTTGAATATAAAAATAATTTCTTCAGTAGTAAAATCAGGGTCGTCGAGGCCTGGTGGCGCAACGGTAGCGCGTCTGACTCCAGATCAGAAGGTTGCGTGTTCGAATCACGTCCGGGTTAAGATTTTTAGAATGGAAAATTATCTTTCTTTCCTTTTATATAAAAATAATTTCTTCAATAGTAAAGGCAGGGTGTTCGAGGCCTGGTGGCACAACGGTAGCTCGTCTAACTCCAGATCAGGAGGTTGCGTGTTCGAATCACGTCCGGGTCAAGATTTTTAGAATGGAAAATTATTTTTCTTTCCATTTGAATATAAAAATAATTTCTTCAGTAGTAAAATCAGGGTCGCCGAGGTCTGGTGGCGCAACGGTAGCGCGTCTGACTCCAGATCAGAAGGTTGCGTGTTCAAATCACGTCCGGGTCAAGATTTTTAGAATGAAAAATTATTTTTCTATCCATTTCAATGGAAATATAATTTCTTCTTTAGTACACCCAGGGTCGTCGAGGCCTGGTGGCGCAACGGTAGCGCGTCTGACTCCAGATCAGAAGGTTGCGTGTTTGAATCACGTCCGGGTCAAGATTTTTAGAATGAAAAATTATTTTTCTTTCCTTTTAAATGGAAAAATAATTTCTTCATTAGTACACCCAGAATCGTCGAGGCCTGGTGGCGCAACGGTAGCGCGTCTGACTCCAGATCAGAAGGTTACGTGTTCGAATCACGTCCTGGTCAAGATTTTTAGAATGGAAAATTATTTTTCTTTCCTTTTAAATATAAAAATAATTTCTTCAATAGTAAAGGCAGGGTGTTCGAGGCCTGGTGGCGCAACGGTAGCGCGTCTGACTCCAGATCAGAAGGTTGCGTGTTCGAATCACGTCCGGGTCAAGCTTTTAAGAAGGGAAAATTATTTTTCTATCCATTTCAATGGAAAAATAATTTCTTCTTTAGTACACCCAGGGTCGTCGAGGCCTGGTGGCGCAACGGTAGCGCGTCTGACTCCAGATCAGAAGGTTGCGTGTTCGAATCACGTCCTGGGCAAGATTTTTAGAATGGAAAATTATTTTTCTTTCCTTTTAAATATAAAAATAATTTCTTCAATAGTAAAGGCAGGGTGTTCGAGGCCTGGTGGCGCAACGGTAGCGCGTCTGACTCCAGATCAGAAGGTTGCGTGTTCGAATCACGTCCGGGTCAAGATTTTTAGAATGGAAAATTATTTTTCTTTCCTTTTAAATGGAAAAATAATTTCTTCTTTAGTACACCCAGGGTCGGCGAGGCCTGGTGGCGCAACGGTAGGACGTCTGACTCCAGATCAAAAGGTTGCGTGTTCGAATCACGTCCGGGTCAAGCTTTTTAGAAAGGAAAATAATTTTTCTTTCATTTTAAAGGGAAAAATAATTTCTTTAGTAGTAAGGAAGGGTGGCCGAGGCCTGGTGGCGCAACGGTAGCGCGTCTGACTCCAGATCAGAAGGTTGCGTGTTCTAATCACGTCCGGGTCAAGCTTTTTAGAAAGGAAAGTAATTTTTCTTTCATTTTAAAGGGAAAAATAATTTCTTTAAGAGTAAGGAAGGGTGGCCGAGGCCTGGTGGCGCAACGGTAGCGCGTCTGACTCCAGATCAGAAGGTTGCGTGTTCGAATCACGTCCGGGTCAAGCTTTTAAGAAGGGAAAATTATTTTTCTATCCATTTCAATGGAAAAATAATTTCTTCTTTTGTACACCCAGAGTCGTCGAGGCCTGGTGGCGCAACGGTAGCGAATCTGACTCCAGATCAGAAGGTTGCGTGTTCGAATCACGTCCGGGTCAAGATTTTTAGAATGGAAAATTATTTTTCTTTCCTTTTAAATGGAAAAATAATTTCTTAATTAGTACACCCAGGATCGTCGAGGCCTGGTGGCGCAACGGTAGCACGTCTGACTCCCGATCAAAAGGTTGCGTGTTCGAATCACGTCATGGTCAAGCTTTTTAGAAAGGAAAATAATTTTTCTTTCATTTTAAAGGGAAAAATAATTTCTTTAGTAGTAAGGAAGGGTGGCCGAGGCCTGGTGGCGCAACGGTAGCGCGTCTGACTCCAGATCAGAAGGTTGCGTGTTCGAATCACGTCCGGGTCAAGCTTTTTAGAAAGGAAAATAATTTTTCTTTCATTTTAAGGGAAAAATAAATTCTTTAGTAGTAAGGAAGGGTGGCCGAGGCCTGGTGGCCCAACGGTAGCGCGTCTGACTCCAGATCAGAAGGTTGCGTGTTCGAATCACGTCCGGGTCAAGATTTTTAGAATGGAAAATTATTTTTCTTTCCTTTAAAATGGAAAAATAATTTCTTCTTTAGTACACACAGGGACGTAAAGGCCTGGTGGCGCAACGGTAGCGCGTCTGACTCCAGATCAGAAGGTTGCGTGTTCGAATCACGTCCGGGTCAAGATTTTTAGAATGGAAAATTATTTTTCTTTCCTTTTAAATGAAAAAATAATTTCTTCATTAGTACACCCAGGATCGTCGAGGCCTGGTGGCGCGACGGTAGCGCGTCTGACTCCAGATCAGAAGTTTGCGTGTTCGAATCACGTCCGGGTCAAGCTTTTAAGAAGGGAAAATTATTTTTCTATCCATTTCAATGGAAAAATAATTTCTTCATTAGTACACCCAGAGTCGTCGAGGCTTGGTGGCGCAAGGGTAGCGCGTCTGACTCCATATCAGAAGGTTGCGTGTTCGAATCACCTCCGGGTCAAGATTTTTAGAATGAAAAATTATTTTTCTTTCCTTTTAAATGGAAAAATAATTTCTTCATTAGTACACCCAGGATCGTCGAGGCCTGGTGGCGCAACGGTAGGACGTCTGACTCCAGATCAAAAGGTTGCGTGTTCGAATCACGTCCGGGTCAAGCTTTTTAGAAAGGAAAATAATTTTTCTTTCATTTTAAAGGGAAAAATAATTTCTTTAGTAGTAAGGAAGGGTGGCCGAGGCCTGGTGGCGCAACGGTAGCGCGTCTGACTCCAGATCAGAAGGTTGCGTGTTCGAATCACGTCCGGGTCAAGATTTTTAGAATGGAAAATTATTTTTCTTTCCTTTAAAATGGAAAAATAATTTCTTCTTTAGTACACACAGGGACGTCGAGGCCTGGTGGCGCAACGGTAGCGCGTCTGACTCCAGATCAGAAGGTTGCGTGTTCGAATCACGTCCGGGTCAAGCTTTTAAGAAGGGAAAATTATTTTTCTATCCATTTCAATGGAAAAATAATTTCTTCTTTAGTACACCCAGGGTCGTCGAGGCCTGGTGGCGCAACGGTAGCGCGTCTGACTCCAGATCAGAAGGTTGCGTGTTCGAATCACGTCCGGGTCAAGATTTTTAGAATGAAAAATTATTTATCTTTCCTTTTAAATGGAAAAATAATTTCTTCATTAGTACACCCAGGACCGTCGAGGCCTAGTGGCGCAACGGTAGCGCGTCTGACTCCAGATCAGAAGGTTGCGTGTTCGAATCACGTCCTGGTCAAGATTTTTAGAATGGAAAATTATTTTTCTTTCCTTTTTAATATAAAAATAATTTCTTCAATAGTAAAGGCAGGGTGTTCGAGGCCTGGTGGCGCAACGGTAGCGCGTCTGACTCCTGATTAGAAGGTTGCGTGTTCGAATCACGTCCGGGTCAAGATTTTTAGAATGGAAAATTATTTTTCTTTCCTTTTAAATGGAAAAATAATTTCTTCTTTAGTACACCCAGGGTCGTCGAGGCCTGGTGGCGCAACGGTAGGACGTCTGACTCCAGATCAAAAGGTTGCGTGTTCGAATCACGTCCGGGTCAAGCTTTTTAGAAAGGAAAATAATTTTTCTTTCATTTTAAAGGGAAAAATAATTTCTTTAGTAGTAAGGAAGGGTGGCCGAGGCCTGGTGGCGCAACGGTAGCGCGTTTGACTCCAGATCAGAAGGTTGCGTGTTCGAATCACGTCCGGGTCAAGCTTTTTAGAAAGGAAAATAATTTTTCTTTCATTTTAAAGGGAAAAATAATTTCTTTAGTAGTAAGAAAGGGTGGCCGAGGCCTGGTGGCGCAACGGTAGCGCGTCTGACTCCAGATCAGAAGGTTGCGTGTTCGAATCACGTCCGGGTCAAGCTTTTAAGAAGGGAAAATTATTTTTCTATCCATTTCAATGGAAAAATAATTTCTTCTTTAGTACACCCAGGGTCGTCGAGGCCTGGTGGCGCAACGGTAGCGCGTCTGACTCCAGATCAGAAGGTTGCGTGTTCGAATCACGTCCGGGTCAAGATTTTTAGATTGAAAAATTATTTTTCTTTCCTTTTAAATGGAAAAATAATTTCTTCATTAGTACACCCAGGATCGTCGAGGCCTGGTGGCGCAACGGTAGCGCGTCTGACTCCAGATCAGAAGGTTACGTGTTCGAATCACGTCCTGGTCAAGATTTTTAGAATGGAAAATTATTTTTCTTTCCTTTTAAATATCAAAATAATTTCTTCAATAGTAAAGGCAGGGCGTTCGAGGCCTGGTGGCGCAACGGTAGCGCGTCTGACTCCAGATCAGAAGGTTGCGTGTTCGAATCACGTCCGGGTCAAGCTTTTAAGAAGGGAAAATTATTTTTCTATCCATTTCAATGGAAAAATAATTTCTTCTTTAGTACACCCAGGGTCGTCGAGGCCTGGTGGCGCAACGGTAGCGCGTCTGACTCCAGATCAGAAGGTTGCGTGTTCGAATCACGTCCGGGTCAAGATTTTTAGAATAAAAAATTATTTTTCTTTCCTTTTAAATGGAAAAATAATTCATTCATTAGTACACCCAGGATCGTCGAGGCCTGGTGGCGCAACGGTAGCGCGTCTGACTCCAGATCAGAAGGTTGCGTGTTCGAATCACGTCCTGGTCAAGATTTTTAGAATGGAAAATTATTTTTCTTTCCTTTTAAATATAAAAATAATTTCTTCAATAGTAAAGGCAGGGTGTTCGAGGCCTGGTGGCGCAACGGTAGCGCGTCTGACTCCAGATCAGAAGGTTGCGGGTTCGAATCACGTCCGGGTCAAGATTTTTAGAATGGAAAATTATTTTTCTTTCCTTTTAAATGGAAAAATAATTTCTTCTTTAGTACACCCAGGGTCGTCGAGGCCTGGTGGCGCAACGGTAGCGCGTCTGACTCCAGATCAGAAGGTTGCGTGTTCGAATCACGTCCGGGTCAAGATTTTTAGAATGGAAAATTATTTTTCTTTCCTTTTAAATGGAAAAATAATTTCTTCATTAGTACACCCAGGATCGTCGAGGCCTGGTGGCGCAACGGTAGCACGTCTGACTCCCGATCAAAAGGTTGCGTGTTCGAATCACGTCCGGGTCAAGCTATTTAGAAAGGAAAATAATTTTTCTTTCATTTTAAAGGGAAAAATAATTTCTTTAGTAGTAAGGAAGGGTGGCCAAGGCCTGGTGGCGCAACGGTAGCGCGTCTGACTCCAGATCAGAAGGTTGCGTGTTCGAATCACGTCCGGGTCAAGCTTTTAAGAAGGGAAAATTATTTTTCTATCCATTTCAATGGAAAAATAATTTCTTCTTTAGTACACCCAGTGTCGTCGAGGCCTGGTGGCGCAACGGTAGCGCGTCTGACTCCAGATCAGAAGGTTGCGTGTTCGAATCACGTCCTGGTCAAGATTTTTAGAATGGAAAATTATTTTTCTTTCCTTTTAAATATAAAAATAATTTCTTCAATAGTAAAGGCAGGGTGTTCGAGGCCTGGTGGCGCAACGGTAGCTCGTGTGACTCCAGATCAGAAGGTTGCGTGTTCGAATCACGTCCGGGTCAAGATTTTTAGAATGAAAAATTATTTTTCTTTCCATTTAAATATAAAAATAATTTCTTCAGTAGTAAAATCAGGTTCGTCGAGGCCTGGTGGCGCAACGGTAGCGCGTCGGACTCTAGATCAGAAGGTTGCGTGTTCGAAAAACATCCGGGTCAAGATTTTTAAAATGGAAAATTATTTTTCTTTCCTTTTAAATAGAAAAATAATTTCTTTATTAGTACACCCAGGGTCGTCAAGGCCTGGTGGCGCAACGGTAGCGCGTTTGACTCCAGATCAGAAGGTTGCGTGTTCGAATCACGTCCGGGTCAAGCTTTTTAGAATGGAAAATTATATTTCTTTCTATTTAAATATAAAAATAATTTCTTCAGTAGTTAAGTCAGGGTCGTCGAGGCCTGGTGGCGCAACGGTAGCGCGTCTGACTCCAGATCAGAAAGTTGCGTGTTCGAATCACGTCCGGGCCAAGATTTTTAGAATGGAAAATTATTTTTCTTTCTTTTAAATATAAAAATAATTTCTTCAATAGTAAAGGCAGGGTGTTCGAGGCCTGGTGGCACAACGGTAGCTCGTCTAACTCCAGATCAGGAGTTTGCGTGTTAGAATCACGTCCGGGTCAAGATTTTTAGAATGGAAAATTATTTTTCTTTCCTTTTAAATGGAAAAATAATTTCTTCATTAGTACACCCAGGATCGTCGAGGCCTGGTGGCGCAACGGTAGCGCGTCTGACTCCAGATCAGAAGGTTGCGTCTTCGAATCACGTCCGGGTCAAGATTTTTAGAATGGAAAATTATTTTTCTTTCTATTTAAATATAAAAATAATTTCTTCAGTAGTAATATCAGGGTTGTCAAGGCCTGGTGGCGCAACGGTAGCGCGTCTGACTCCATATCAGAAGGTTGCGTGTTCGAATCACGTCCGGGTCAAGATTTTTAGAATGGAAAATTATTTTTCTTTCCTTTTAAATGGAAAAATAATTTCTTCTTTAGTACACCCAGGGTCGTCGAGGCCTGTTGGCGCAATGGTAGCGCGTCTGACTCCAGATCAGAAGGTTGCGTGTTCGAATCACGTCCGGGTCAAGATTTTTAGAATGAAAAATTATTTTTCTTTCCTTTTAAATGGAAAAATAATTTCTTCATTAGTACACCCAGGATTTTCGAGACCTGGTGGCGCAACGGTAGAGCGTCTGACTCCAGATCAGAAGGTTGCGTGTTCGAATCACGTCCGGGTCAAGCTTTTAAGAAGGGAAAATTATTTTTCTATTTATTTCAATGGAAAAATAATTTCTTCAGTGGTAAAGGCAGCGTCGTCGAGGCCAGGTGGCGCAACGGTAGCGCGTCTGACTCCAGATGAGAAGGTTGCGTGTTCGAATCACGTCCGGGTCAAGATTTTTAGAATGGAAAATTATTTTTGTTTCCATTTTAATGCAAAAATAATTTCTTCAGTAGTAAAGGAAGGGTCGTAGAGGCCTGGTGGCGCAATGGTAGCGCGTCTGACTCCAGATCAGAAGGTTGCGTGTTCGAAACACGTCCGGGTCAAGAGTTTTAGAATGGAAAATTATTTTTGTTTCCTTTTAAATGGAAAAATAATTTCTTCAGTAGTACACCCAGGGTCGTCGAGGCCTGGTGGCGCAACGGTAGCGCGTCTGACTCCAGATCTGAAGGTTGCGTGTTCGAATCACGTCCGGGTCAAGATTTTTAGAATGGAAAATTATTTTTCTTTCTTTTAAATATAAAAATAATTTCTTCAATAGTAAAGGCAGGGTGTTCGAGGCCTGGTGGCACAACGGTAGCTCGTCTAACTCCAGATCAGGAGTTTGCGTGTTAGAATCACGTCCGGGTCAAGATTTTTAGAATGGAAAATTATTTTTCTTTCCTTTTAAATGGAAAAATAATTTCTTCATTAGTACACCCAGGATCGTCGAGGCCTGGTGGCGCAACGGTAGCGCGTCTGACTCCAGATCAGAAGGTTGCGTCTTCGAATCACGTCCGGGTCAAGATTTTTAGAATGGAAAATTATTTTTCTTTCTATTTAAATATAAAAATAATTTCTTCAGTAGTAAT